>QZML01000186.1:1399373-1434306 GCA_016801275.1 Hystrix brachyura | reverse complement strand
CCCCAAAAAAAAAAAAAAAAAAAAAAAAAAAAAAGGAAATGGGTAGCAAGTATTCATTTGATAAGCTTTCCATTGTTGAAAATTTCTTGGTTATTCCTGATATTCTGGCTTACTTTTACATCATTCACCTGAGGTATCGAATATCCTGTAAGCATTTGTTGTCTTGTGTATATACGCTTTCAAAATGGTGGAACTCTGTGGGAATTTCATGTAATCATATTGCCTAATAGTGAACGTTTGTCAAGATACAAGAATCCACCCTTCTTGCATCTTGTATTCTGCCTCGAGAAGATTTCTTTAGAATTTTTCTGTTACTATCCCTTCTCTCAGTGTATCTTTCTCTGAATGGTCAAAATGGCTCAAGATCAGGTACTTTTCAGAAGAAACAATTTCAAAGCATTTTACTGTCAGGAAATATTGCCCAGATCCCCACAACAGTCACAGTATCAATCCAATTTAATTTCCTTAATTCATGTAGATCTGTGCATATTCCTGAAAATCATTAGTTCCAACTTAATCATATATTCACGAGTGAATAAGATATTAGTCTCATTTTTTTAAATATTCTGTGATTATCTTGAATGCACATCTGTCAGCTGTCATTGCCTGAGTGTCCTTTATTACCAACTTCCTAAAATAAACATCCTGGTGAGTCATTTTTCCTTTTTTCTATCTTGTGTGTGTTAAATCACTTTCAATAACTATCTATGTATATACTAATATACATAAATGTTGTGTTTTATTTGTTACTTAGATACTACTTAATTTCATTTTTGCAATTTTATACCAGGTAAACAAAATATTAGATATAATTTAAAATATTAGTGCTTTCTTTATTTTTTTTAATACCAAAGTCATTGTAGTGGGCTAGGAAATATTTAATTATGCTTCCTTTTTTAACTTTAGTAGAAATTTATTTTTTAGTTCATGTATTTTGAAACACAAATGTAGATGATGAATTTATGGTCTTTATCATATTTCTTAATTCCAAAAATATTCTTAAAGTGTTACTTGACCCTTGGATCCAATTGTAATCATTATCATAACATTCTTATTTGAATCATAGTTTTATTGCATCTAATTTTAGTAATGAACATCCCTTATGGTCTCAACCCAAATACAATGATCGTGTCTCTGAATCATTTCTTATATTATTTTATACTATAACTGGCTCTCTTTGTAATGTCACTTCTATCAAGTCAATTTTCTTAACAGATACTCACTGTATATCTGTTACCACCAACACTTCTGATCATACTTGCATTTTCTTGGTTCATAGTTTATCAGGAGGTTCTTAGATCATTTACTTTCACTTGTGAAATTGTTGTCTTTTAAATTTATTGTATTTAAGGATAACTGTTCACAGATGCACTAAATGGATACTGCAGTCGCTAAATCTTGGCATGGCCAAAACGTCTTACAGTCTTTTCTTTTAAACTACTATGTGAATTAAACACACACACACACATACACATTATGCTGTGTGTAGGATTGTAATGTAAGTTTATATTTTTCTTCACATTTTATAATGCTATTTCAGTGTCAATTTTCTCTGTTCTTTTAAAATACATACGTTTTTTCTGCACTTTTAAAATTGTTTTCTTTAAAGAAATTCTGTTAAAATAGCTTCTCATTTGTGTTTAAATTATAAATACACATATATTTTTCTATACATGTATTCATTTTTATTTTTGTCTTATGCAGTAATCTTACTTGATCCTCATATATTAATACGTAGTTCTAAGTGGTTATTCAGAGAAGGAATGTATACATCTAATTTTTACTTGTTAATTGTACCTATTTTTACTTGTTAACTGCATATTCCGTTTCCACATTTCAGTCAAGTAGTCATGCACGTAATAAAGACACAACAAATATCACAATTACATTAACGATTTTTTCTAGTTTGATTGTTTTTGTATTGTAGGGGCGGGGAGATGTTAGGCAGGGCTAGAACGGCAGCCCCCTGGAGAAGAGAGCTAGGGCACTTTATTAAGAGCAAAAACAGGTTGCAGCAGCTCCTGTCGTTAACGCTGCCAGCGAGGTTGACAGCCTGTGGTCACATTTCCTCTCTACACTATACCTTAGCAAGACCGCCTTTACGGAAGATAAAACAAGAAAGCTTGACCCCAGACCCTAGTGGAAAGTCCCCAGAGACCCTCCCCCATATTGCCTAGTAACGAGCCAGTTGACCAATCAAGTAGTGACACCCTCAGCTGAGAAAGTCAGGGTGGCCCTCAGTCGAGACCTATAAAAGCTGTTAAGGGCGGTGCCCAATGGTGGCCAGTTTTGGACGCCGCTGCTTCTCTCACTGAGAGAAAGCAGCTTTGTACTTGCTTTTGCTTTATTAAAAGTTACTTTCGCTTTGGCACTTTGGTCTCAAGATGACTCTCCTTCAACCTTCTGCGTAGGAGCGGGAGTCAGGCCCCGGCTGGGCGCCACCTTGGTGCCCGGCACTCCCACCGCGGTTGACGGGACTCTCCCAAGACCCTCAGGGGCCGTGTAGTATTAGAATATTTTTTAATTTATTCAAGTTGTGGAAGACACAGTTTTCATCAATGTTCATTCAATTTGTTGATCCATAGTTTTAATACTCATATAAGTTTTAAATTTCATAATGGAAATTCTCTTCCTGATTTTAAAATATATTCTCTAAAATCAAAGCTCAGAATTTTATTTTATTTTTTTTTTTATTTTAAACCAAGAACATGTATTGGTACATTCTACATACAATGGTCACATTCATTACATTTATTCTGTACCTATACATGGTGCATCTTGGTAAAGCTCAGAATTTTAGGGCTGCAGGATTAGCTCAGAGTGCTTATCTAGCATGCTGAAGGTGCTGTATTCATTCCTCAACACTACAAATGAGAGAAAGAAAGAAAGAAAAAAAGAAGGAAAGAAAGAAGGAAGGAAAGAAAGAAAAAAAGAAAGAACTCAAAAGTATATAAAACATGACTGTCAAAAATATGTGTATGTAAAGCATCTAAACACCTGGTATTACCTTTACTTTTGTTTGTTCATTTGTTTTCATAGTAATGTATATAATCATGCATTACTTCTTAAAAATTTTTATTTAATTTTTGACATTTGAATTTTCACTTAACTGCATAATGTGGAGTCTATTCTCCAATGATCTGAAAAATGTTTACAATAAATTATTTTCTAAAGTTGAATATACAATTTAATTGTAAGACTTTCAAATTATTTCTTATTTTGGGCTATCGTAAACAATGGTCCTAATCATAAAATTTCAATGTGCTTTATTTCCAAAGTATGCTAGCATTTTAACTAGACATAGTGTCAGAAATGAAACTGTTTAGTCCAAAAATAAACTTCTAGATTATCCCAGATGAAGTTTTTTTTTTATTTTGAAGTTTTATCATCAATATGCTTTTGTATGTATTTCATCAGATTTGTCAAAATTCAGAGTATGTACTAACAGAAATGACATAATTGTGTGTTTAATTTACATTTATCCTAAGAGACTGAACATATTTTCATACATTTAAATTTATTTTTTTCTTTGAATTTTCAGCTCATTTATTTATTTACTTGGGGGGGCACTAGGATCGAACTCAGAGCCTTGCACTTTCTAGGCAAGCACTCTACCACTGAGCTAAATTCCCAACTCCTTCAGTTCATTTATTTTGCTTATTATTTTTGTTCAGTGTTGCCATTTTTAATTTATTTCCTATGAGATAAGTATATATAAGTATTAGGAAGGTAAATCTCTATTTATTGATATAATTCTTAGGTATTTTACTAGTATTTTTATATTCTCCTTGACTTTTTAATATGTGTTTTGCAGGAAATTTGTAATGTAATCTACACAATTGTATTCTTTTTATGTGTTATGTATTTTGAGACAAAGTACTAAGAAACTTGCTCTATAATTATAAAGAAATTATTTATTGTATCTTTCATAGTTTTATGATTTAATATTATATTTGAAAATAAATATAATTGGCACATCTGTAGTTATGAATCTTCTAATAAATTTACTTTTAACATCAATGTTTATTTTTTATAATGTCCTAACGTTTCCACATCTCATTTTAGCTTATTCCAAGATACTTTTTGTGTCTTCATGATATTTTAAATGAGGTTTTCTCCTGCATTATATTTTAACTCATTTATATTTAATGAATGTTTTAGTGATGTAATGATTTCTATATGATTTTTATATCCTATTAATGCCTTTTATATCCTATTAAAGTTTACTTACTTATTTCAGTAATTTTTATTTAACAATTTGGTTTCCTAAGCATAAACATTTCATTTATTTTTTCGTTATCAATTTTAATTTACTACCATCTAAAATAATGATCTTATTAATTTCAAATTTTCTTAATACCTGGAATAAATTTGTAGTGTGAAGGTTATCTGCTGCTATGAAAATATACTATCCCATCATTCATTAACTTGGGATCAAAGCAGCATAAGTATTTTATAAGTCTCATCTCCTCACCCCTTGTATACCTCTTTTTCTGAATGAATGTTGCCCTTATGAACTGTACGTTATATTTTGTTTCATCAAAAATATCATGTCAGCTTGTTGTTTTGTTAATACATTGTACAATGTAGTCTTTTTGACAGTCTCGTTACTTTGAAAGATATTTTCCATTGATCCTACTAATAATAAAAACTTCACACATTTAATCTAATCAAATTTTTATATTCTTGACACTGCTAATGGGATGTAGTGTTTATCAAAACTGATGTTGTTTTGCTTTGTTGACATTTAAAGGTCTCAGTTTAAAATCTCTTTAACTGTTTCACAATTATAATTAATGGATTGGATTCTCTTCTGGCAATGTGGAGTGAACAATAGAAGCAATTGCCAGTGCAAAAAGCCATTCAGCTCAATTAGGGTGTCTCTCAAGGCCCTTACCCTGGAATCTAACCCAGAAACAAGACAGTCTGCTCTTAGACCTGTGGCATACATTCTTCCGTCACCAAAAACAATACTTCACAGTAGCCACACACATTTGCCCAAAAAGCTGTATAACCTTCTTGGATTCTCAGAAGGTCAAAGGGATATGGGATGTCTGTAAACTTCTGCGTAAGGATATACAACCCTCCTGTATTAGTAAGTGCTTAATACAGAAATAGATTTAATGCAATATATACAAATATATAAGAATTTACAAGATGGGCTTAAGATTGCCATTCACAGAGTCAGGTGTGGAAGAGTGCAAAAAATCTGCCTTGGTGCCAGAGATCTGAAAGTCAGTCAAAGTCCTGGCGCTCACCGTGCCGGTCCATATCAGGAGGCTGAAGGGTCTGCGCTGGACCTTTAATCCCATTAAGGGGACAAGCCTATAAATCGATGCCACTCACAACCAGGGTGGGTATTCTGACCTCAGCAAATTCCTTCAGCCACACCTAGAACTATAGTGATCTCAATTTAGTTGGATGTTTCTTTCTTAAACTGACACAATCAGTTAACTATCAGACTGGCATATTCAAACATAAAATGTTTCATACACACACGTGCATGGACACACACAATTAGCAAAGATTTGAGAGAAAAACATAAATATGCTCTCAAGCAAGAAAAATTGTGAGATATTTTGTTTATATAAGTTATAATAGAGAGTTATAATTATTTGGTCTTCACAAAATAATATACTACTGGGAGGTACTTTGGTAATTTTAAAGTATCATGATGTATTATAAAGCTGGGCTTACCCAACAGTGTTCTGTATACTTTAGTATTATTTTGAGTTATTTTTCTTTAAACACTTCTAACATTCTCTTATTTATCATAAAAATAATAGATATTAAGTGAATGTTTAAAGAATGTTATAGGTTATGGTCTGCATGAATTACATATCAATTTAAATCTATTTCAAGACACCCGAGAGGCTGGGGACTTAGATCAGGGGTTAGAGCACTTGCTTAACAAGCACAAAGCCCTGATTTCTATCCCCAAGACACTTGAAACTCACATGAATTTCTTTTTTCTGGCTAGTATTTAGAACACTAAAATCACTTTGTATTTTTTATTTAAAAGTTATATCATGGAATGGGAGTGCACGTCAATGACAAAGAAATTCCCCAATATGTGTAATAACCAGGGTTCAATCTCTAGCACTGAAAAGAAAAGTTGTATCAGTATATAAAGGTTGTTTAGGAAAATATTTTTAACCATTGCAATGCCCCAAAGCATCTTATGTTTCTTGAATGCAGCAATTATAATGACTTCTCTTCAGAAACTTCTTTAGTAGGCTGAATTATATCTGCAATAGATACTCTCCAAATGAATCCATAAGCTATCTGTTTTGTCTATCTCTTTCTTTTATTTTTTTTTCATATTTTACCTTTGTTCTCTAGGAAAGTGATTTCAACTGAAAATTTTCTTCCCCAACAATTTTGGCACTTAATGTCTACAGATATTTTTTATTTTTGATTTTCAATTTATAATCTTAATTTTATTAGTTTTCATTTTGCATTTTTATATTTTTATCAGACATGTTACATTTATAACTCGTAAGGCTTCTGCATTGTGATCGCTTCTTTTGAATGTCCAAAATATTGTTCCAATGTATCTTCCTGTATTATACATTTTTCTATGTCTCATGTTGGAATTGTGCCCAACACTCACTACAAATAGCCAAATAATGACAAAACTATACTTAGCTACAAAAATGTGCTTTGAATTTTTATTTAATTTAAGTAAACAAACCTAATCATTTTAAACCATGTTTTGGTTAATAACATAATAACATAATTCTAAAAATATACTAAAATCTATTTTTCTAATCATATTTTTAAAAGAATTTGAAAATACACCTTCAACTTTTAAAGTCTTATCATCTTTACGTAGTAAGAGTGTTATATTCATCTTTTTAATGCTTTTATATTGGTTTCTTTATTTTCTTTATTTTCAGAGAAATGGACATATATTCATCCTTCTAAATCCAATGGCTACCTATCAATACCAGCATGTACAAATTTAAGCAAATTGATTCCAAGATATAAAAACTTACTTAAATAGTTAATTGGAGTTTGTTTGTTAGATTAGGTGGGTTATGCAGAAAGGCAATCGGTCAAGTTTACTATAATGACTCTTATTTGGTAACATGCTACTCCAGCGTATGCCACATTTATCTCCCAAGATGAATGCCTGCCCCTGTGTGCAGTTTAGCCCTCTGGTGATAATGAAAAGAAACGTCACCCCACGTCTTATTTTTCTTCCTGGACTGCATGCCCTCTCCTTCTAAAAATGCTGTACAGACTCAAGGAGATGAGCATGTACTACACATGTGGTCTAGTGTGTTTTGTTATACATTGTCCCAACGACGTGCTAATCTTTACAGATATATACCACTTACAATGATCGATCATTTTTAGTGATATTTTTGGTGAACTCTTATTGCACATCTCTATGTCTTAAATGTAGAAGAAAAAAATTTAATTTGAAAATGGTGTTTTGATTATTTACCATCAAGTGGTAGATCAAAATTTTTACCATTTATAATAGGATATAAATCCAAGTTCTACTTTCAACGAAGTGTAGAGAATGAAATATATGGAAACCCTAAAACAATTACATACAAAGCTATCACCTGGCATCGAACTAATCATCATTATATTTACTAACATGTCTTTGTCCGACTTTCCCCCCTCCCATGTTATCTTACCAGTTTTCACTGGTAAGTGAAAACAGTTTCAGTCCTTTTCTGTAATTTGCCACATCGTGCCATTCACTTCCTCTTGATTGATATGTGATAATCATTTGGATTTTATGAATAGTCATCAACTGATTTGCTTCGTAATTCTGTAAATGACTCTTCATTTTTAAGTGTATCCCTCTCTTTGCTTTCCTTTAAATAGTTGTTCTGCTCTTAAATCTTATCATTTAATTATCTTTTTCTTTGGTGGCCTCAAATATTTTAATATTTGAAGGGAAATATTTAATATTTTGAAGAGAATTTGTATGCACATTTATATTTGTATAGTAGAAATATTTTCTTTATGCTAGATTTGAATAATCCATGACACTGCACATATAAAACAATCAAAAACTAAACTTAAAAACTGTAGTTATCTATGAATGTCCTAGTATACATGTCTCTAGCACCAATCTGTATGTTGAATGAATTCGTTATTTTCAAGAAATATAACTATAGTTTTCTTTTGTTTTAATAACAATCATAATAAAAATAAAATATTACTGAGAGACATTAATAACAAGCAAACAAAACATTGCTAAGATTTTAGCAATCTGTATATAACCATTTCAAAATAACATTGTGGTCTATAGGATTATAGTGAAGTTTAAATGGTATTTTTTTTAAGTCCTCATTCACAATATTATATGCATATATTTTCTTTTGTTGAAAATAAAATTTAAAGTATTTTATTATAGTGGCAACATATTTGATTAGACCTGATCACAGAAATGCGTGGTCGGAGGACGATCAAGGCTGACTTGGGGCAGCAAGGGGTTAGCCTTTGAAATCTGCAGAAAAGCGGGTGCCCTGAAGTGGGGGCTATAGCTGAAGCTAGATACAAGAGGATGAAAGGAAACAGGAACTAAGTGGACCCAAATCAAGTGTCAGAGAAGTTTAGGCGTGGAAGTCGACTATTCCTGGATCAGGGCACCCCTCACACCTGAGGACCAGCCCACGGGTCGTTTTGGGAAGAGATTCGACCCCCGGAGGGAGAGACCTAGCACTTCATGGCAGCCTGGGACATGGAATAGGCTATTACCCTAACTTCCCCACTAGGAAGAGGATCGCTGCTACTGATTCACAAGCCAGCGCTTCGGAGAAACCGAGAGCCCGGAAGTAAAGTGAAGTGGAAGGCACAGGAAAACGCGAAACAAAGGCAGTGCTCTGATTAGAGACCTTACTCTGAGCTGACAGGTCCGCAGTCAGCTAGCAATTTCTGGCAGCAGCCGAACAGGAGAAAGGAGATCAACCCAGAAATAATTAAGCACCTGTTTCTTCCTGCGCACACCGTGGGTGCTGTGCGTGCATGAAAATCTATACATGTGACCACACGAAGGTGCACGCTCCTCCAGGGACAGCTGAAGGCAGGGAGGCCTGGGATGGGACCAAATACACAGGCTGGAGAGCAGCGCTTTCGCCCTCAGGAGAGTGACTGAAAAAGATGGGGGGTGGGGCTGGAGAGTATCCAGCAGTGTATTAGGCGAAGGGCTTGTGGAAGGAGTTGCAGGGAGAAACATGGTTGAAATCAACACAGAACCTGTTGCTGGGCCAATTATTCTCCACGTGCTTCTCCCCAAATTAACTCAAGTGGTTGGATGTACCGATAAAAACAAAGGCCTGTGATTAGCCACGCCCAGAGCGCTATCTGCAGGCAGGAGGGTGGTCAGGAAAATAGCAGGAAGATTGAGCCTCCTGCTCTACAGGCAGACCTTCGTGAGAACCTCGGCAGGGCCACCAGTTTGGAAATTCCAAGTGAACTCAGACGCAGGGTAAAGGGGACTGTAAGGAAGCTTTGCTTCCTGTTCGTGCGATTGTTAAGAGTGTTTTTATTTTATTTTATTTTTGGTTATATCATTTATTATTTTATTTTTTATTAGTTTTTCTTCTATTCATTTTTTTTCCTTTTTCCTTTCCCTGTTATCCTCTCCCCATCTTTTTTCTTCACCTTTCTTCTGTTTGTTTTTGTTTTTTTGTTTGTTTTGTTTTGTTTTTCCCTTATATGATCTTTTCTGTTTTTATCTTTCATTTGGCATGTACTATCTATAGGACTTGCCTGTATATGTGCAAAAGAGAGTAAGAATTAACTAGTGGTTTAATTTAAGCAGTACCTTTCAGGGATCTTTCAGGGTAACGCTTATCGAAATTGTGTAGAGACGATCCAAACACAAAACACCAACATACTAACTGGTTCCAACATTTGCCCTGTTCCCCTCAAACTCTGATGAGCCTCCCTCCCTCTGCTGCCCGCCCCCGGGCTCAGAGATTTTCTCTCAGATGCTATCAATATTAGCCCTTTCCTGAAACTATAAAAATATGTATAATAGAATCTGACTTCCTGTTTGTCTTATACTTACTGATATTTCTCTTCTCTCCAGCTCCCCTTATCAAGTAAATCCCTTGGTTTTTTTTCTTCTTCTTTCCTTCCACCTTCCTTCTATTTTTCAGTGCAATTGCTGATTGCAATATAACTGCATCTATGGGATGTATTGATAAAAAGGGTGAAATTGTTAAAACAAATTTTAATAGACAAGATTTATTTATGGTGGGATCTATTGATGATGTAACCTGTAGGAGTAATCATCTTCCAACACATGACTGAGTCTAACCTCTCAACGTCAAAGCAAAGACAGCCAAAGAAAAAGAAGAGGAAGAAAAGGTCACATTGCTGGGAAGCAAACACTAACTAAAGAAAGCCCCGTACTAGACACTGAGTCTTTCCATTCTTGTTCATTCTCGACCCTCAGCATGAAAATAAAAAACAAAGAAATAAATAAAATCAAGGCAAAAGGATAACATGCCTCCAAAAACTCCCTACTTACCCAAAGCAAATCCAAGTGGCATCACAGAGAGGAAATCAAACACCAAGAAGATGAATTGTATGAAAAATCAAGGAAGAAAGAAAGAAACTTGACAAATACAAAGATGAGACAGCTAATGAGACAATGGGCTTGATAATACTAATGTTTAACATTTATAATAATTCGAAAACATTCAAACGCCCCCAAGTAAAAGATCTAGTCAAAAGTGAACAATTAAAATGGAAAGACACTTCTCAAAAGAGAAGCTCAAATAGCCAATAAATACATGAAAAAAATGGTCAACATCTCTGGCCAAGACAGAAGTGCAAATTAAAACAGCACTGAGATTCCGTGTTACTCCAGGAAGAATGACTATTTTCAGAAAATCAAATAATAGATGCTGGTGAGGCTTGCAGGGAAAAAAGAAAAAACTTTTCTACGTTGTTGGTGAGTGTGCAAACTAGTGCAAGCACTATGGAAATTGGTATGGATATTCTTCAAAAAGCTAAAAATGGAAATTCCATTTGACCCACCTGCCATCTGATAGTATCTTCCTGAGAGAGCTAGACATACTATTAGAATGATACATGCATACACATGTTTATAACAGTGCTACTCATAATGGCTAACTTGGATGAGGCCTACATGCCTACTGACAAGTTTTTGGATAAAGAATATATGATATTTATACACAGTAAAATACTATTCTGCCATAAAGAAGGATACCTTTGAGTAATTGGTAGGAAAACGGATGCCCCTTGAGACTATAATGTTAAGTGAAATAATCAGACACACAAGTTTAAATATCTAATGATTTCTCTTATCTGAAAAACCCAAAGCACAATTAATTTAAAGGCAAAATAAAAGACGAATAACGTGATTCAGGGAAGTAGATATTTGCAGATTGGAAGGGGATCAATAGATAGAGGGACAGAAACATTTAAAAAGGGGGAAGTAAATGAAGGAAGTAAAAATAAGATGTGTTGTGTACATGTATTTATTCCTTATGATGAAGGTAATTACCATGTGCTGCAAACATGTACTAATTTAAAAAGTAATAACATAGTCATCACTTGGTAAAACCAACCCATCATCAGGAATGCAGAGAAAGGACCGGAAGACCTTGACAGATGAACATCCTCAAACCAAAAAAAAATTTTTTTGAAGTACAAGATAAGACCGTAACAAAATTTGTTGTTGATTTTTGACAAATGAGTCTGGTATAGCATCTGTGGGATTGCATTTCCACCTAGGTAACTATTTCCTTTACATTTATCTACATTGATGATCATGTTGCCTTCCTTCCTTTAAAGACATAGGATATTCTTTAAAATATAGAATGGATTAGGTAAACAAGAAAATATGGATGTCCCTTTCTGTAAAGATTTGGGACCAAATGATATCTTGTACAAGCACAGAGTTTGTTGGAAATACTTAAGAGTTCAGTAAATAATCACACCTTAATATGCAATAACAATTGTTTATAGGTGACTTCCCTATTATTAGGTAATAAGAATTTGTAACATAATGGATAGAGTGTTATCTCCTGTTTATATTTCATTACTGATTAAACTGTGTTGTTTAGTTGATGCTTAGTAGTAGAGTATTGGCGCATGGAGCACTGAAATCTCCTAAATACGAGAACATTTAGAATAGGTTTCAACAAAAGACTTTCAATTCACAGCTTTGACAATTAAATATTCCATGATTCTTTTCACATCAAAGAATCAGCTGATCAAATGACACACTTAAGAAATTACCACTTAGTAATAAGTAAATTATTGATAAAAACATATTCTGCAGTTATTTTTTCTATGAATTGTTATTTACTACTATGTCCAGTTTCTGAAAATATCACACAAATGAGGGAATTATATATGATATTAGATTTTCTAACTTAATGGGAAATTATCTAGTATTTCAACCAAATATCTTTGGTAATCTTCTTATGACATCTATTATGTATATCTTCCTTTGATAACAATTGTATATATCTATTTAACTGGGCCTAATCCCATCATCTGCCTCTGTCCATCTATCTATCCACCTATCTATCTATCAACCCATCTACTTGGTCCTTTTATGTCCTACAATGCTATTTTATGTAGGCACAATAAATTCATACTGTGGAATATTGAACATCTACTTTTCTGTAGTTCTTTACTTCAATGCTTTTTTATTTAAAATAACTTCTGTAGTTTTTTTGTCACTTGTTAAATTATATTTATATTTTGAAAGTTTATTGATTAATTATTCAGTGTATCTCTATAAATGTTGAACTGGGGTTTTACCACTTCACCAGCAATTATGGCTGAAAAGTCAAACTCAGTGTTTACAAGATTATTCTTCTGAGTAGAATTAGAAAATATTCTACAGGATGTCTATCCAAATAAATTCCATTATCATTTACTTCTCTAATATTGAGACATTGTGAAACCTGTATTTTCTTAAAAATATAAAAACATTTAATGATGTGTATTACCAAGAAATTAGAGAAAATATACATCTTGTTGAATTAACTTTTTGATTAAAAATTAACTTTACTATAAAGAGATGTAAATGAATTAAGGATAATTATGAAAGTGACAAGTTTTCAATAAACACATTTTCTCAGTTCCTTCAAATACTTTTGAATGAAAGGTTACAAGCCTAGATATCTTAAGTAATAAAACTAAATGCAATTTTTAATAGATTCTTATTGTGAAAGCTTAATATACATGTCACCCCAATGTGACACACCATGTATCTTGGCAACATGAGAAATGATTCAAACTCTCAATGACACAAACTCAAAAAATATACTTTCAGTATTTTGGCAAAATTTGGCAAATATAACTCACCCCCAATTTTCACTTTCTGGACTACGATATACTAATAAATACTTTCCAAGGCGACATCTGTTGGAACTCTACACTTTCAGTAACACTAACCTAGGTTATTGCATTGATCTTTATCATTAAAAAAAAGGCCCACGAAATTGAAGTCTTTTATTTTTCTTGTTTAATACTCTATCGAGCAAGTACTCAATGAATATATAGGTAAATAAATTTGTCTTCAGATTTCAACATAGTCATTAAATTAAAAAAATAAAATTTCCAAACCATTGCTCTACTTCAGCCCAAGATCAGGATTAGAAATTTTCAATAGCCTATCAATGAATTTCATGCATTATCCACTTCTTTCTAGTTGGCTTACTCCTACTTATCTCTTAGGCTTGCATTCTCTCTGGTAGAATTCACATAACCACATAATATGAGGTCAACAAAAACTGTCGTATGTGCCTGAGTCACCATGTATACAATATTATTGTAAACCTTAATAAATCTTACTCTAGTTGATGACTTGCATGAACTTCTCACAAGACAGTAAATACTTTATGATTCTAATATTCAAAACATTACCAATCACATGGAATATGTTGAATAATCCTATTCTCATTAAATGAATTATTTTATGCAGTAGATTTTCCAGAAATAAACACACGAGCAATGTAGTGTAGGGAAAAAAAATAAGAACTAGAGTAATAGAAAAATAGAAAAAAAGAGAGATACTAATATTCTCCAGTTCCTATGTTAACTGAAGAAAGTCAAGCTAGTTATTTGTTTTAAATTGTACAGAGACTTGAATTCAGGGTGGTATAAGTTTTCATAAACTTAACAAATTTAGCACCTGAAAATATTCAAAAAGATTAACTTCATCCTGAAAGCTAATTGGAATCCCTGGAACCCCTTTTTAATAACCTATTTTTTATATAGATGATTGCAATTTCTTGGAACTCACAGGACTCCAAAGGTGTACATTCATGCATTGTACTTCAGTGAATGGATACAAAGAGAAACTTGCAAAAGGAAAAGACAATGGGGTAAAGTCTGGAGAAAAATAGACACGAGCTTCTAACAGTCCTCTTCTTGTTGTGTCATATAGGGCACTTAATTCTCCAGAAATGAACTATGACAACACATGCAATTTGTCTCACATGCAAGAGTGTTCACAGCCAGGATGGATGCACATATCAATGATCCCAGCCTTATGAGACTCAGACAGAAGGATGGCAAGTTCAAACTCTGGCTGTACAATTTAGGAAGAACTTGTCTTAAATAAAAAAGTAAAAAAGGCAGTACTAACAAAACAATGAAAAGTTTGCTTGAGATCATGTGAAAATGAAAATTTCCTTACAGATATCTCTATTGGACTGTCTCATATTTTTAAGAAAATCAATGGGGGATAATACTGTCTTGGGTTAAAAAAAATAATTCTCAAGAATCTTCTTTAAGCAATGTTTTTGGTATGAGAAAAACATAAGAAATATAAGTCATCTTTCAAAACAAGCAAATGCTTATGCTTATGAATGCAGGAATTATATATCATTAAATCTATGAAATACATTAAAATATAAATATATTTTCATTTGGAGCAAGGGAATGCAAGTAATCCTGGAAATTTTCAATGCAAACTTCAGGATATGTTAGGAAAACCTAAAATGGGAAATCATAGTGTTATTTTAAAATACAACTGATATGTAGAAATGATAACAAAAAATCAGTAAAATGTGAAACATTTTTAAAAATATATTTACTTACTACATTTTCAATTTACAGAGTACATTTATTAATGAAGTTTTTTCCAAATCTTAGTAATATTTTGAAATATGTCTTACTATTCCTATGAAAAAAAGTGGAGGATTTAGACAGAGAAACGTTAGTATTTTATAGTGACCTGACCATTTCGGTGTTTCAAACTGACTCCTCTGCCCCAATTCAGCATAATATAATTGTGCCTCATCTTTGTGGCTAGCATGAATTGCTTCACTGTGGAAATTATAAAATGCTAAGCAACATTTTACTTTTTAAGTGTACATGTAAAACGATTGAGGGGGAATGGTTTTTGCATCCTACATCACAGGATTAACCTTTATATTAGAATATATTCATAGCGATTTTCACATGAGGAAAAAAAGAAATAAGTAGGCATATTTTGAATGACAACAAAAGCCTGTGCTATCCAAGCATGTGGCTTCTGATTTAATGAACTGATAGATATCTTACATAATAGCCGAATTTGCATTAATGTCACATAAACGATATAGTAATACATTTCTGAATTCTCCCAAAAAACCATACTACTGTAACACAAAGTGCAATATACATTATTTAGGTGCAAGGAAAATCTTTGGTTCTTTTGTCCCTATTAATGTGTCTCCTAGAAATCAGCCTCATTTTTCCAATGTGCTTAAATCTGCAAACCCAGTTTTTGTTTTTGTTCAGCATCTCATTCAACAAACAACAAAAGGAAAAAAAAAAGACTGAAGAAAAAAGTGCCAATCAAATAATATGTTAAGAAGTTTACAATAAGCCTGGAATTTGAAATGTAATACAATATAAAATGCCAAAGTTTGTAGAAACTACAGGAGAAAAGCTATTGCAATAGTATTCTAGAAAGGATTTGCAGTGACAGGGAAAGGCAGAGAGTTGAAAAGAAGGTGGTCTGAAAATTTGCCTGAGCAGAATAATTGCATGCAGGTAGATGATTTGAGAATTGTGGGGAGGAGTGTTTTTAAATAAAGAGCTCATAAAGACTAGTTTTCATGTGTATTCTTTTATTTTGAAAGTTAATATAGCTTCCTTTTTTTGTTTGAAAATTGACATCTTAGAAACTGTTATCAAATTTTACTATGCATATCTTGCTCTATAAAAATGAAGAAATCTATGAAATTTTCTTATATTGTAAACTAGTATATGTCAGAAACGGAACTTTTTCAACATAACTTTCTGATATAATTTGACATTTAAATATCAACAGAAATTGTACCCACATTTATCATCTTCATACTTGGTTTGGTAAAGATCACCCATAGTATAATTTGACTATAATAGAAAATGCTTTATTTTATTGTCATATCTGATACTATGAGGAAAGAAAAAATTTGAATAAAAATAGAAATACTAAACTGACTCAAAGTATGTAGCATATCATTCAGTATAACATGTCAACAATATTTTAATGCTGATTTGTATTATTTTCACAATACTGTGTAGTATGTAAGAATAGCACTTTTACATTGGAATGAGCAATGATATAAAATGCATAGATAGAATATTGATTATTTAAAAGCCTAATGCTGTATACTTACTTCTGCTAATTTTTCAACCTTTTTCCATACTGGGAACTAGCTAAGGAATAATCCATTTGAGAGGGCAAGTCAAAGAAAATAAATGTTAAGTTGCATGTCTGCACACATTGATGTGTACACATATGTATCTGTTTGCACTGATAGGTCTTGACTATAGAACAGAAAGTCTGGGGAACTTTCTCCTCCATTTTCACTTTGTAATTTCATGAACATCCAGTTGGAAGTTACTGATGTTGTGCTATACAACAAAAAGGCGAAAATCTGAGGAACTGTTTTACTTTCTTAATACTATATTACACAGTATGAAATAGAGAGCAAACTTAAAATTCATTTTTGTGATACCAAAGGTATAGTTTTCCCACTATACTATGATTCATTCTTCATATAATTTATTATTATTTGTGAAAGAAAAGTAATTGAAATATTTACACAAAAAACTTTTTTGAAAACAAACACAATTTTCAGGCATTAATGTCTTAATTTACAGCTTCACAGCTTTACTCATTTTTATCTGTATCACACAGGCAAGTGTCCATTAAAACTTAAGTATTAAAATACTAATAATTTTTCTAAAACATACTGAAACATAACCAAAATTTTGAGATTGGTATTCATGTAATATGAAATATTGATGCTTTTTTGGTGGCTTGGATGAATTTACCCAAAATTACTCATAATGAAGAAAAAGCTGCAATCAACTTTTTTCAATTTACTTTGTTTCAAATAGTGCTGTATTTTCTATCCTCTGGATGTCAAAACAAATAACTTTGAATCTAACTCAAAATATAAACCTTTTCAAATGGTCCTTTTCCTTTTTTTTTTTTTGTTCAACATATTATTTAACATTTCCTCCCTTTCTTTAATGCCAGACTTTTTGAAGTGTTAACCAGTTGTTGTTTTGTAAAGTTTTATCTCAGGGAAATACGAAAATTTACTCTCTCTCTTATTGCTGCACAATTTAATCAAAACTCTTATTGCAGTGTGAACTTCATTTGTTAAAGACAGTGAATGTGTGAGCAAATGAAGAAACGCATTATTATTTACACATGCAGCATGAACACAATTAACTGTGAAATTTAGAGAAAAAATTATCTCAGCAATGCAGTGGGAATAAATAAAAATGCTTATCAAGGAATTTTTCTAACCTGTGTGGTTTTTCTGTGCATTGAAAAAGTATTTATGTGGTTCTGTTTCTGTTTCAAGGAGGAAAAAAATCTAATGTTGTTTATCTTCATTTTTAAAAGTGAAGTCATTGTTTAATGTTAGTAAATCTACTTTAAATTCTTATGCTTAAAGGAGTATCTTAATGTGCATCTGAGGCTAATCTAAGAAACTAGTTTTTGAGTTGGATATATTAATATCCCAAATAGAAACATGTAACAGCAGTAACAACTGCACCATTTTGTTTTATAGCATCTTCTTTGAGATTAGCTTTACTTTGCCAAATTTCTCCTTTTAAAGTCATTCTTTATTCTTCCCTTTGCCAAACTTTGTAATACCTAAAGAAAACATTCTCCTAAATGGGGGCGATATGAACTACTAGAGTAAACCATCCAGGGAAAGAGAATATTGAGGAAAAGAAAATCACATTGGTTCCAGATTTCACATTCAGTAATCTTTCTTTAGTCTTTTAGTACCCAGAACATTTTTGATCATCAAATAGTATCAAAGTGTAGGCCAAAGACTTGCTAGTCATGTTTTCTAATTAAAGAAGAAACATGTTTAACTTGCATGAAAGTCATGTTTTTCCAAATTAATTCCAAAGGCTCTTAAGCCACCTAGCCAGGCAACATCACAGCAAGGACCCCAATTCTCTGATACCGATTTTGTATTAGTTACTTTTCTAAAGTCAATGGTTTGAGAGAGCAGATTTAATACAGGACAGAGCAGATTTAATACAGGACATTTACAAATTACAATATTCTCACACACCAGCCAAATACAAGAAGAGTGCAGAACATCTATGTAATATACTGGAGACCTGAAAAAGTCAATACAGGGCTGGGAGCCCATAGCAATGTCCGAGGTACTTCCTTTTCTGCACTAAAAGGCTGAAGAAATCTACACTGGAATGAAGATACAATGCTCGCAGCAGAGATAAAGACTAGAGCTCATCTGAAGCAAATAGCATTTACCCTCATAGACAGAAAGGCTCTGAGCTCCTTCTGCCATGAGAATAGCCCAGTTCCCATTTGGAGAACTAGCAGCCACAGAGCTGCTCCTGGGAAACCACCACATCCTGTCTTCTGCTGCCGTTCTCCCTTTGTGTTGTGTTGGCAGCAACCTTCAGATGGATCTTCTGCACGCAGAATCACAACAATTCAGTCCAGCTGGGTGTTCCTGCTCAAGATGATCACCCTAAGTCCACTACACACATTTATCTTATTTCATTAATAAGAAATATGTGAATGGTTGTATGATTAGATGTGCATTATATTTTGTTAATACTATTTAATGCTTTGCTGTAAATAGAATTAAGTCCCAGATTCTCCACTTGGATTAGGAATCTCCTAGCATACCCAACAATGGAGTGAGAGGAGAGGCACCAAAGAACATAGATGTAGAATTCTCTGGCATCTATTGATTTCTCTAGAGTCGGATGTGTAGTTCAAATCTTTTAGATTTCTTTCTTTAGTCGACTTATCCTTGGTCCCAGGTGTTAAACTTTTATTTTCTTTCTCATTTTATATTTTCCTCAAATTTATTTGTCTATATCCTCTTGCTTGTTTGCTTTATATTCTGCTGACCTAACGTTAAAAATCTTTTTAAACTCGATGGGGTTGGGAATTCAAGAATTGTTTCTGAAGGTGAGTTCCTTACTTGTATTCTTCCAGTTCAACTCTTAAAATACTATGTGAAGTTGTTCTCATTATTATATACAGTATCTTCCTGTGGTTTTGGCTCTATTTCATTCTATTTTTTTCCTTTATGATCATGACTCCTTCCTAGAACAACGTTAATCTAGATTAACATTGTCTTGGAAAGCAGGTTATAGTTTCATCATGATTCAGAAATAGTAATATCGCACACTTATTTCATGTCCTTAATCATAACTGTCTTTCATTTCCGAATGCTTCTCTCAGAGGCCTGTGTCTTTGGAATCCTTCAGCAGCCACCTTCCTTGGGTGCCTTTGCTGACACTTCCTTATCATAGGGAAGAGAGCAATATTTGAAGGTAATTTTCTCTTCACTCTCACTCAGTACTCAGTACCTTTCCACTCCCAGCCCTTTCTCCTCTTCCTTCCATTTGCCTCAGCTCCTTAAATTTTCAGAACTCTTTATGGTTGGTGCTGTCCTCCCAACAAATGTAGGGCCCAGAACTAAGAGGTTAACAGGAGGAGACTATAGATCCTTTATTGACTGTTTCTTTAGCTTCAAGTTAAAGGGACACCTTCTTGGGTTAATAAACTATCTACTACAATGTAAGTCAAAGAATGGTCCCTGAACCTACAACATCAGCGTCACTTAGAATCTAATGTAAGAAAACGTTTGTACCTTGAGATGATAATATTAAGTAAAATAAATTGGACACAGAAATTTAAGTATCTTATGGTTTGTCTTACATGAGAAAGTCAAAGTATAAAAAAATGAAAGAGTAAACAAACCCACATATAATAGCAAAAAGAAAGATATATCTTTTGCAAAGGGGAAGCTAGGGAGGAGGAGGAAGAGAAGAGGATAAAAAAAAATTAAGTGTGTTGGGTATATGTACCAACTTCCCACAATGAATGTAACCATTATGTGCTACACACAAGTAATAAGATTTTTTTTTTAATTTTAAAAGGAAAGAATCTCATAAAGAATGAAAATCCAGGGCTAGCCCATATCTATTATGTCATAGTCTTTGGAATTAAGGTGTTGAGACAGCAGCACGCTTACTGTGGAGGGCTTTTGGCCAGATCTACATTAGAAATGGAGAGTGGAGAGCCAGTGGCATGACCTGGAGCATTTGCCCAGAGGGGAGCCATGGATTGCAAGGATGAACAGAGGAGAACATTGTTGTAGGGAAGCAACAGGATACTGGAGAAATGACTGGAGGCCCTTCACCAGAAGGAAAGAGTGTATTTGGGGTGCAGGTGATCCCTTGGGGCATTTCTTAGTGTTGACCTGCTCTGTTGTTAAACTTAGCGGAAACCAAAGGAGTTTTAAATTTTGAAGTCATGGTTTTTTTAGTTTTAAATTTTGAATTTTGGTTTTTTTTTTTTTTTTTTTTTTTTAATGTGGATACATTGTATTGGTATATTGCACTCTGCGAGCTATTTGTAAACTCTTTTTAGAACAAGCAAGAGCAGAGTTGTTGTAAAGTATGCATAGTTGTAATTTTTGGACAATTGTTTGCAATCAGTGTTGAACATCTCTTGAATATTAGTTTCTGATGTGTGAATGAGTGTAATAAGAATTGTATTGTTGATGAATCTGAATAGACCAAGATATTTTAACTCTTTACAAGACTGACACTGGAGACCATGGTTTAAAGAAATGTGTCTGGTTATCGAGTTGACCAGGGGTGAATTCTGGTGGACTTATTGTGGTCAACTTGATCAGGAACGCCCAGCTGGTCAAAGTTGCTGTGGTTCTGGGTATAAAGGATCACCTGAAAATTGTTGCTGAAACAAAACTTTTGTAAATAGGGGGGGAGGAGGGGGTGAGGGGAGGGGAACGGGAAAAAAAGAAGCAACATGATATATCATGTACTATATCATGTACAGGTACAAACCCTATGATGAATGTTATCAATATGTACATCTAAAATGTACCATTAAAATAAAATTAAAAACAAAAAGTATAACGGGAGCAGAAGATAGGGGTCAGCTGCTTCCCAGGAGACGCTCTCTTGTTGCTGGTTCTCCAGAGGGGAACTCGGCTGTTCTCCTCTCAGAAGGAGCTCAGGGCCTTGCTGTCATTGAGGATGGCTGCCGTTCACTTCATGGATGCTCTGGTCTTCATCTCTGGTTTGAGCATAGTACCCTGGTTCTGCCTTAGATTTCTTCAGCTTCTTAGTGCAGATGTGGATGTACATGGGGCATTGTTGTGGGCTTCCAGCCCTTGATTGGATCTTTCAGGTCTCCAGGGCATATGTTGGTAGATGTTCTCCATTCTCTCTGCATTTGGCTTGTGCCTGTGGATGTCGTAACTAGGACTTGTCCTGTGTTAAATCTGCTCTCTTGCAAACCATTGACTCTAAAATATCAACTAATAAAATATAGATGGAACAATGATGCATTCTTTTTTAATTTGGGGGGGAAGTAAGAGGAAAAGAAACTTCTACATTAGGCGATGTTTTACTATTAACAATAGGACCGAAAAATATCATCTTGATTGTTGAACATATTACAATAGCAAAACCAATGGTTCCACCAAGGAATTTTGCAATACACCCTCCTCAACATTTTTATTGGTTTAACATGATAATCTAATCTGAAAAAATTCAAAAGTAAACTGTTTGTTAAATTTAGAGGTATAAATATGAGTGTACTAAAACAAAGGGCAAATAGTTTCAACAAATTATAAGTCTTTTGAATATATTTCACAAAATACATGCAAGAGGTATAACTTTTAAAATAATAAACTTGCTGTGGTTCTGGGTGTAGAGGATCCAATAACCTTTAAAAATACTACACTAATTTGTGGCTATTCTTTGCAGTATATTCAAACAGAATGTGATGTATATATTTTAGTGTATTCAAAACTCTATCTACAGTAATTCATAGATTGAAGTTTTAAATTCCTACATATGTCAATAATTAGATCCAGCACAAATATTTTGGATTCCCTTTTTATGTGAAACGGGAAAAGATTGTACTTTTTTGAAATTGCAACTTTAGACGTGGCTTTGTCATTCTCCTGGCAACCAAAGTCTTTGCAGGTGAAATGCCTGTTACCTTGATTAGAAACTTTTGATAACCAGTGTATAATTCTCTATCCACCTACTTCTCTACTGTAGAGTCTCTGGAAGAATTTGTCAAAGTAGACACTCTTTGACTTCAACATTAGGTGGATATTTAATGAGAGAAAAAATGGGTTTGTTGTGAATTATCTGTGAGTCTAGAGTAGCAGTTTATTGCTTTGCCATAAGTTCATCCTGATTCACTAATGTGAACCAAATTCTTATGATAAACCCACATTTGTGTGCCACTATGAAAAATATTATTATCCAATTATTAACAAGGGAAAAAATTAAGATCAGATAAGAATGATTTCTTGACAAAATAAAGAAATATATTTTGGGGCTGGGGATTTAGTTCAGTCATTAGAGTGCTTGCGTAGCAAGCACAAGACCCTGAGTTCGACCCCTGCCACACACACGCACACACACACACACAACGCACACACACACACATATATAATTTGATATATCTGGCAAGACAATAGTAGTGGTTTCTTTGAGATAATTACAGCAAAATGTAACTATTAATAATCTTGTAGCACAAATGAGAGAAAAAAGTTCATACAAATACCGGGAATATGAAATTTAGATGATTGGATATGATATACACATATATAATTGGATTTAAGAATAGTATCATATATTAGGTACAGTATATATAAATGCATTTACATACTTATATAGTTTTAATATATATGAAGAAACATGTTCACTTAAGAAAATAATTTCTTGACTTTAAATAAAATTTAATAACATATTAAAACCCTATTGCATCATTTTCTAATATACTTTCTTTCCTCTCTTAAAATTGTGAGTGAAATCAAACGGATTCTCTCTGCCCTCCTTCTTGAGCACAGCTCTTTTTATTAGAGTCATACATGTTTTGTAACCAACCAGAGTTTGATTATAGATTATTTTTACATAATATGTGTTGTGTAGTACTTATTTATGTGTATCTCCAACAAAATTTTATTTTTTCCATTGTTGATATTTTCATTGTATTGATGGCATAATCTTTTAGAATATTAGCTTGTACAGTGCTGTACATTTTTGTGGTGCAATATGCACATATTTTTGAAGAGTATTTACATAAGACTAGAACTTTTGTGCTCTGGCTATACCCATATGTAATACGGGGTAATGCAAACATGTCTTCGAGTGTGTTAATAACACATCAGCAAAGCTCAAGACTTCACATTGCTGTTTATTTTCATTAAGGTTAATTATCTACCATCTATATATCTCAAATCTAACTACTTAATATATCTGTATAATCTATCTGCCTCTATGTCCACTTCCTTGACCTCAGCTTATCTGAAGAGGAAAGGAAATGATGGAAAGTGGTTTGTATTATTTTTTGGATTGTTAAAGTGGACACATTTTCACGTTTACTATTGTGCAAACAGCCTTTCTTATGCGTCCATTTCAGGCTCCCAAATTGATATTGTGATGCCTCCATGTTTAAACATTTCAGTAAGTTTTTAACATGAATTCAAAATTTTATTCCTTATTTTCTTGTGTTCTGTGACCTAATTTATTACATTTTTAATAATGTCTATTGTAAAACATAATTTCTTTATGTAAAAATCATTTTGTACACTTTCTTTAAATTCTAACTTGAAATTCTTTCCATTTCAAAAATGTGTCTAATTTTAAGTATTAATATACTCCTGATTTTTCATTTCTTGCATAATTTATTTTTTATGTGTCAAGCTGAAAATAGTTTTATTTTATTTTGTTTAATATGGATAGTAAAGCTACATAATTATTGGGAAAAAAATCCTTTCGCTTCAAAGTACTAATTTTGTCATGAATGAAGTAACCAATTATGCATGAATTTCATTCTGTTTTTTTCTATTGTGTTCCCCCCCAACCACATTGTAAAGTCTTTTGAAATTTCATAGTCTCTACTGAACTTTTACTAAGGTCTTCTTATTTTGTGCATTTGCTTTTGTACAATTATCAATTTATACCTTTATTTCAAAAATTGGAAGAAAATTAAAAAATTATTTTGTACCTATACATTGTGTATCTTGGTCCCCCGCCCCTTCCCCTCCTCTCTTTCATTCCCCCCTTTCCTTATTTACAGCAGATTTATTTACATTTTTCCATTTTTTCCCTTTTCCCTTTCTTTCCCTTTTTCCTAAACTGCATCATAATGTTTCACAATTTTCTCTAAAGAAGAATTGTACAACATTAGCAAACGTGTTCACAAAATTTATTCTACTGAATTTAGGTTCTTGACGTGACAAACTTTTAATTTTGTTTTATATAAATTTGTTATTTATATATAAAATTCCTATACTTTTGAAATAAATAACCTGCATTCAGCAACCTTGCTATATCAATTTGTTAATTACACTATATTATAAAGCATTTTAAATTTTTGTATCCACATGTGAAAGTGAGATTTACTTTTCTTTCCAGGCCTTAAATGTTAGATTTTTCACCAACCTGAATTTTTATTGAAGTGTTTAGTAGTAATAGTGATAGGCAATATGCTTGTCAGTTTTCAGTATCAAGATGGAATATTCCAGTACTTACGTTTATATGATATATATTTTGTATACTTTATTTTATAAAGAGAATTCCCTTCTGTTTTTATTATGCTGTTCTTTTCTATTGAGCCATTTTCATTGCTGAAACAAAATACCTGAAACTCAAAAGCAGAAGAGTTTCAGTTCACAGTTTGTAGAGGTTTCAGTTCAGAGTTGGCTGGTTTGAAGACCAGGTGGCATGGCTGAGGGGCATCACAGAGGAGAAAACTCATGGTGGGCAGAAGGCAGGAAGGAAGCAAACGGTGAAATAGCAAGGAAGCAAGCAGCAGCCCTCTTTCTGCCTCTTATATCCAGGCCACAAGTCCTTAGGGTGGGTAGCTTTCACACCCAGGGTAGGACTTCTCATTATCTACACTCAGAACTATGCCAAACCAGTCAGTGTTTTAATTTAGTAATCACACATCCTTAATTGAAGCATTACGTACTCTAGATCCAGCCACCTTTAAAAAAAAGTCCCATGTATGGCTACATGAGGCTTTGGCTAAGCATCTAGGCATATGTCATGACAGCTGGCGTATTGCACAGGTTTGGCACAAACTCGTGACCCTCCTATCTCTGCATTCCAGAATGCTAGAAGTAGAGGTGTGTGCTGTCATGCTTGGCTTCATTTTCATGTTTTCAGTTCTTCACTGAAATAATATGGAAGCCTATCACAACAAGACTTCCAAATTAGATGGATGATGAGTGGGATGGTTCCTATATTTAGCATATTTGTACGGTGCTGAGCAGTCTAATTATTTTCCTTATTTGACATTACAAAACTGATTTGAATATATCTATACTGTTTATATATCATCAACTTGGAAATAATGAAGAGTGATCATTTAATAATTAACCCTTAAAAAGCCATTGTTCCTGAACTTTGAGAGAGAGAGAGAGAGAGAGACAGACAGAGAGAGACAGAGAGAATCTATCTTGGTCTTCTAATTAAAATGTCTCTGTTTCAGGAAGTAAATCCACAGTTTAATTCTACCTCAGCAGTTTCTCTGTTGTTTCAAAGTAGAAATGATTCAGTTTAACTAATCAGAAATTTCTCTATGTCACTTAAAAAATGTCCATGTAGCGATAGTTCAGCATATTACTGTTTAATCTAGTGAAACAAATATTCTTTATACCCAAGCTACACTGTCAAATTATACTATTATAGTTTGAACATGCGTTGCATTAAATTGTAACCTTTTGTCTATTTTTAGTTTAGTGCATAAGAAAAAAAAAGAATAATTTGCTATGCTCCTTATTCACTTTCTGCTCCTCTTTACAAATCAACTAAATATTCCAGGTTGAAAAATGCAGTGTTCTACTCTTCCTGACTCACCTTTCGTAGAGAAAACTATAATTTCTGACAATGTACAAAAGAGTAGATTTGAAGGTGCTGGAACAGATCATTAGTGAACAATAATTATGGCGATTTTCTCTCTATTATTATTGGAAACTTTAAAAATCAAAGAGTAAATTATTTTAATATAAAATACAGAAAAGAACAAGTACATAAAGATATTCAGTGAGAGGAAGATATTGCTATAGGATTATGGATTTTACAGAGAGAGGTTGTGCTGTATATCTTAGAAATAGTACTTGAGAGACAATTAATATAAAACATTATCCTCTTATTCTTTACTGGTTATGATCTTTGGGGCCTAGAGATTGTTTTTAAACAACAAATTAAGTAGGAGACACATATGCACATATACAGCTATACATGTATTTGTAATATTCATATACATGTACAATTTAAAACGATTTTATACAAATTATAAATGTAAGATACATACGTATACAAATAAAATTGTACCAGTGTCTGCTGAAGTGGCCTGTATTACCAAAAACAAAACAAAATAAAAACAAACAAACAAAAAAAAAAGGAAAAGAGAGAAAAGGATAAAATGAAAGATAAAAGCTGCTGAACATATGCTCACTGAAATTCTGGACTAGAATAATGAGAAATACTATATAACCAGTAATACATACATGTATTTATGCACACACTTACGTATAAATAATATAATATTTGCAGAATTTCTCTTGTGTCCTGTGGCAAAAATATTTTCTAAGAATTTGACAAGTTTCTGTGAGTCTTATATTTTAGATGGATTAGTTGAACATTAAATATAAATCCTGTCATACATAGCATATATCCTACATAATCTAGCCATATATTCAATTCCATTTTCCAAAATTTCTTGGTTTATTTTAGAAAAAACACATTGCTAAAATTTAAATTGTATAATGAATCCACAAACTTTTGATGATAATCAGTTCTAAACTTTATCCCATCAAGTTTTAATAGCGTGCTGGATTCTCATATCAGAGAAACAATTCGATGTGTACTAATAAGTGTCTGATTTATTTCACTTACTAGTATGTTCTCCAGGAACATCCATTTATATACAAATGACTCTAGTTTATCCTTTTTTATAGCGGTGTACTACTCCATTGTGTAGAAAAACCACATCTTTTTTAGCCATTCATCAACTTTACAAAATTTAAATTTTGCTATTTGTGTGTGTGGTACTAAAATTAAACCCAGGGCTTTGCACTGAGGTACAGACTCAGCCCTTTTTTAATTTTTTGAGCTGGTGTCTTGCTAAGTCACTAAGTTGTCCAGGCTGAGCTCAAATTTGCAATCCTCCTGCCTCAACCTCCTGGGGGAATGGAAGGGAGGGGAGGGGAAGTGGGAAGAGGGGGGAAAACCAAGATGTATCATGTACAGGTACAAAATAACCATGTTGATTATGATCATTATGTATGCAATGTACCAATACATGTTCTTGGTAAAAAATAATAAAAAAAACTAAAAAAAAAAATAGCGTGCTGGAAAATTCAGGCATTGTAGGAGAAGAACATGAAATATACTCATTTTTGGGGCGGGGGGGCGGTGCTGGGGATTGAACTCAGGGCCTTGCGCTTGCTAAGCAAGCTTTCTACCACTGGAGCTAAATCCCCAGCCCCGAAATGTACTCATTTATTCATATGTTGATACCGTAATGCTGCACTGAGGGTGGAAAAAGAAAGTAAATAAAAGTTGAAAAAGAAAAGATAGAATATGTGCTTAGCTTTCTTCAGAACTGACATAGAAAACAAAATATGAGCTAACTTACTGGCAGCGTAGCATTCAACTTTCCACGTTAGCCTGTCATTACACGTGGCAGGAGATGCTGTTAGTGGAACCACTTACTTTAATCCATAAGACTAAACATTTCCAGGAACCATCTACTTTCCTTAGGAGCCAGCAGCAGTGCTGATAACTGGAAGGCTTGGGTCGAGCATGCCCTCTTCTACCATTCTTTTATGAAATACAAAATTTCTGGTTGGGCGATTCTAAAGTTTTTTCCACTTAGAAGTTTCCTAATGTATATAACATTACATTATTGAGCAAGGTTGAGACTTGCTCAATATTCAATTATGGACCATAAATGATAATTAGTACTATTTCATTTCTCACCTTTTTGACTGTTCTGTGTGGATGAGGTTACCTTTACCAAGGCACAGGCCAATCTGCACTTTCATCAGAACCTTGATAACCACTGCCACAGTGTGAACGCATCCCTTGTGCTTTAACTGTAGTCACCAGATTGTGTCCTCTTGTTTTCCAGTATTTATTGATTCACTGTCCATTTCTCAAAAAAAATTGATTTTCAAAACCAATATGGCTATCTAATATTAACCACAACACACAGTCTTGGACGCCCGGGTGGAAATTTGGTGAAAGGACAGCGTCCCCTCAATCGTTCATGCTTTACTCCGACCAAATTAAATGTGTCAGATTATTCAGCACCCTCAGTTCATTCAGTACCCTTTTCTCATTTACATTTTTTATTGTTTTAAATCTCCTTTTTCGTTATTGGATTTACTTTTTCCAACATAGAACCAAGGGATATATTTGATAATTTGGTTTTTTTCCCCAATTGTTCTGTTGTCTGACTATGGGTTGCTTTTCACCCACTCACATAAGTATGCCACATGCTCCTGAGATCGATTTCACCGATTTCTTTTTAAAGATCTATTACTTATTAAATGTTAAAGTGCCATTCATTTTGAACTCTTTATATTCTCTTTGTGGCTTTTATTTTTCAGCTAACCAGTTTCCTTCTTTTAAAAAATAATTGAAACAATTTTATTTTATTTTATTTTTTGGTGCTGGGGATTGAACTCGGGCCCTTATGCTTGCAAGGCAAGCACTTTAACCACTGAGCTAAATCCCCAGCCCTGAAACATTATTAATACCATTACAGACCATGTTTTCATGGTACTGAGTTGGACCCAGGTTCTATATGTTCTCTTGCCCTCTTAACAAAAGGATTAAAGGGTACAAGCAGGGTGCATGGGGTACTGACAACAGAGTACACACCATTTTATAGATCCAAGACTTATGATTGGTTTTGCCAAATTTCCAAGACCATCTATTTGTCGTATATTTCATGTCATATTGCTGATACCTATAGGCTACTGTAATGGTAAAAATTATTACAAACTTAGAAGCTGAAACAATATAATTTCATTTTCCAATTCTTGAAGACAGGAGTTCAAAATGGCTATTATGGGACTAATATCAAAGCGTTAGGGGAGCTTTATTCCTTCTGAAATCTCTATGGAGAACAAATTTCCTTTCCATTTTCTGAATGCTACCAGCATTCCTGGCTCATGATTGCTTTCCCACAGCTGACTTTTCCTTCCATTCAAATTCCAGGCATGGAGTCTTCTTTCTCAGCTACCGAGAGCATGGTAGAGAAATGAAACAATTCCCTCTATGTGCCCTGTTTACGTTCTTGACGAATGCAATCTAAGATCACAAAGCATTATTCTCTCTCCTACAATGCACCCCTTCGTCATTACCTTGGCTGATTGTGCCTGACTTGGGGTTGTACTTGTTATTCTGGCTGAAGAGGATGTTCTGCTCAGGACAGTAGAAGTAGTAAATGAGGGTCACCTTTGGAAAGGTAGGACAACAAAGCTCGGGGGAGTGACTACCTCTCAGAGTCTAAACCAGAACTGATTATACAGGTGGTGATGCGACCCTCAGGGGTCTTGGCGGGGCCCATCACCCGCGGTGAAGCCTAACCCCTAACCAAGCCAACTCTCTCTCTGACACAGAAGGTTGAAAGAGAGTCAGCCTGAGACCAAAGTTCCAAAGTAAAAGTAACTTTTAATAAAGTGAAAGCAAATATAAAGCTGCTATCTCCCAGTGAGAGAAGCAGGGGCACCCAAAACTCAGCCACAGTAGGGCACAGGCCCTTACACAGCTTTTACATATCTTGACTAGGGGCCACCCTGACTTTCTCAACTGAGGGTGTCACTACTTGATTGGTTGGTCAATTGGCTTGGTTACTAGGGAACATGGGGAAGGGTCTCAGGGGACTTTCCACTAGAGTCTGGGGTCAAGCCTTCTTTTTTTTTATCTTCTGTAAAGGCAGTCTTGCAAAGTAGAGCATAGAGAGGAAATATGACCACAGATTGTCATTCTCATTGGCAGCGTCAACCACAAATGACTGTAGACCACCATCCTCACTGGCAGCGTTAGCGACAGGAGCTGCTGCAACCTGTTTTTGCTCTTAATAAATTGCCCTATCACTCTTCTGCAGGGGGCTGCCGTTCTAGCCCTTCCTAACATCTCCCCTGCCCCTACACTAGTATAAAGGTAATCCCATTTTGTTTTATATTTTTGATAGTAGTCCTTTCACTGGCCAAACCAAAAAGAAATTCTGTGACATCTATACCTGAAGTTTGTATTGTGAGTGGACAATTTAGCTGCATCAAAAACTCACATCTTACAGTGTCAAGTCTGTATAATGATGACTAGTAAATGGAAAATGAATAAGGGTAAATTGTCACAGGAAAAAAGAGAGTGTATAAATCGAGAATGATGCAAGGAAACTATAGCAGCATTCTCTTCAAAGAACATATATCAGAATAAGATGATATTCAAAGCTGTTTCTATGGATGTGGTACCAATTCATGGATTGTTCTCGATTTAGCTCAGTGGTTAGATCGTTTGCCTCACAAGCATGAGGTCCTGAGTTTGATCCCTGGCACCAAAACAAAACAAAACAAACAAAAATCCTTGATTTGTTATTCTCAGAGGAGAATTGAATTAATTCATACTATGACATTTACCTGACCAGTATACTTTAATAATTTGAAGGAAAGACATACCTCTGTGTCCCATGACATCTTACTTGTATACAGCACAGTGGACATTTTCATTTTCATTTTGTTTAAAAATTATTTCTATATTATTGCTTCGTATTCACACTAGAGGTAAATGTTGCCTCTGAGCTGGACTTACTCTGAACGCCATGTGGCAACTGATATATGTGTTATAGTGCATCAGGATAGTAGCCTATTCAGGCAAGTTCCCAGCTATGAAAAGCAGCACATTTCTTTGAGGACACAATTGTCACAGGGAAATGCATTAAGCATAATTGCTGTGATGGCACCAGGACACAGTGAGCCTTGTGGTAGATTCATCAACATGGTCTCAGATTCAGGAGAAGGCCAAGGCCTGAGTGTGTACGCTCAAAGGAAAATTTATTTTCCGGGGTTATGAACAATCATGATGGCAATTTAGGCCCCACACGGGGCCAGTCATATCACTCGCTGCTTCCTGGAAACTGCTCATGTCTGGCAGTCAGTCTGAAAAACTGATGAAGCTAAATGCAGATATTTAAATGCTACCTTTACATAAGAAACAATGTAAGTCATAAAGGAAATGATTAAAATTCCAATGCGCTCACATATGTTTAAAAGATGTGCCTTGGAGTGCTGGACCCTCAGAATAGTCAGGTCAGTATTTCGGAATCTCGTGTCGTGCGTACGTAACACAACGTCATCACTCCCAACTGGGATTTATTTCTGCTTCCTCTTAGCTGTACGCTGGGACTTGGAAAAGTACTTATATTTCTCGGGGCACAACTGATTGGAACGATCATACTGTATTAGATAAACACCATGTTGTCCCCACAGAAGGTTAATGAGTGTTTTTCCCTAGTCATACTTAGAAATCTGTGTAAAGAAAGTGTGGTTTTGAGGTTTGTTATAACTGCACCCCCAAGTATGGTAGAATTTAGAGTTTACTCAGACGTGATCTATAAGGACTCTAATTTAGGAAACATAGCGTATATAACCAAATAAATTTTGCCCCAAGAAGTTATCAACAATTACATTAATGTTAAACACATGACAAGACAATTTTGTGTTTTGTTCAGTAAATTATACACGGTTTAATTTACCTACATGTTGTGTATCAATCAGGACATTAATAAGTTTTCAACAACAATATGGGATGACAACAATATTTGTGGTTGAATTCAACATATGTAGTTGAAGAGAAATGAAAGTCTATAGAAAAGAGTCCCCCGGTGAAAATATTTTTTTATAGTTGGCTTATAATTTAAAGTAATGTGCATGAAGACAACTAGGAAGAGGGATTAAATTTTACTTATAAAACTTACTAAACAAAGTTCAATGTTTCTATCAATGTCTATAGAAATTTCTATGCAATAGCAGTTAAACTTGCATAAAAATATGTAAAGAATATCCATAAATATTTTTGCATGGCTGCATTTAATGTGTTTGAGGAGAGACTTCTAAGTATGCTTCACAAATATTGTGGAAGTTTTTCCCTTAAAAATATTTTTAAATATTTGTTTAAACTATAGCAAGTACATTCCAACTTCAGAGTAAGAATAAACTAGGAGAAAAAAATTAGAAGATCATTTTAATAGTTTTATTAAAGCCTTAGCAAAAGCTGCAGCATTTGTGCATTTTTAATGCCCTGCGTATCTTTTAGCTGGGACCTTTCTTAGGCTTGAACTGAACCTATCTTATCTAATACAAATGAGACTCCAAACAGACACTATATTCCAGACCAATTTATGTGTAACTACAGACTGTTATTGATTGTAGAATAGTGAGTAACTTTTATTGGAAAGCTACAGGTTATCTGCAGGATGGAACCTAATTACATATTCCTGATTAATTACTTCCCCACGTGGGAAATGTGTTTAACCAAAGCAACTCCACAGTCATGACTTTGTAGAACTGAAGTTGTGTACAAATGACCTCTTATGCTCAGGCATCATTATGCAATGATTGAGGGGTATCAGTTGTTGTGTATGGAGGTCAGAAGATCATTGCTATGCTGTTACTGCGTGTTCTTTATTGTTTCCACTCCCATGTCTTTTTGTCATGCTCAGTTAATATGGAGTTAACTGAAGCTATTGCTGTTACAGTGTAGTAAAGCTGAATTCAAGACCGTATCTACTCATATGGAAGGATGGGGGTATAGTAATCCATTCATACAATCAAGATTGTCTACTAGAACTGAACTATATAATTACAAGACTATCAAGGCATATCATGATAAGACAACTGGAAATCAAAAGCAATCTTAAAATAACCTAGGGAAAATATATACATTATTGTCAAAGGAACTGTGTCTTGATTGACAATGGAACTTTCTACACCAATAACTCCACTGAGAAGAAATTGGAAGATGCGGGATGAGAAGAAATCAGAAGCTTCAGAAAACTCAAGAAAAAATTTCCAATTAAACTTCTTAATTCATTAGATACTTCATTTAAATTTACAAGTTAATCAGTATTTTTCAGATAAAAATTAAGTGAGCATTTATATAATACTTATATTAAGAAAATATATATATCTATAAGTTCCTAAGGCAAAGACAACATGATCAGAGAGGGAAATACGAAATAACATAAAAAAGGCAGAACAATGAAATGTTCTGAAACTTGTGTACATGCAAACAACTGTTGAATGTATATTGACTAAACGAGATAAACATTGTGCAGACTGACAGGACTTAAAATGAGTACAATGTTTATCTGACACCAAAAAATGTAAAAGTTGGGGAATAAATGTGAAGCACTGGAGATATCCAGAAGGTAGCAATCATTACAATGTAAATTGTATTGTAAAATATCAAATATAAATGTCTCTATGGCAATCACTAACAGAATAGTGTGACATAGGAAATATGAATGGAAAGAAAATAAAATAGTCAAACAAGCATTTTAAATGCATAGAAAAAGGACGTACACTTATTACGCAAAATAATCAAATTGTAGATATAATCACAAAATATTTATTAAAATAATGATAGACAAACTACTCCTCTGAAAAGAATTTTTAGAAAATATTGTAAATTGTCAAAACTTAATTTATTGTTGCAACAATATATGTGATTTTAAACAAAGGTCACAGAGGTAGCAAAAAGATGAAGCTATGTCACATAAATACTAAATAAAAAAGATGATAGAGCTAGAGTAATAAGTTTTAAAAGGAAAAGCTAAAGGCACAAAGTCAATAAAAAAAAGATGAATATCTTGTTATGATTCAAGTACCAAACTTCAAGTATCATTTTTCCCAAATCTTGAAGACCAAATGGATTCAAGTATCTATTCCATAAAATATTTCAAAAATGCATAAAAGAAAAACCCCAGTAAAATAAATAATAAATAATTTTAACTGGTCATTTAAATAGTTCCAGGTAAAAATAGACCAAAAAAGAAAGAGAACAACCTAAAGAAAGTGTATATAAGGATGGGGAAAGAATATTTTATTAATAAACAACTATAATGAAGTTAATAAAAATGGATGATTTACAAACAATTAGAGATTTTCAGGAGTCAATAGGATATTTGATATTTTCACATCTTAGGAAAATGGGTATTGATCATTTAAATTAGAAAAACAGTTCCCATCAGAACATAATACTGAACTCTCTTGATTAAATTAAGAAATAATTACTTTTTGTAATTATTATTCCTTTTTTTTCCAGTCAAACAATATTAATATGAGCAAGTAACTAATAGCAGCACCATTTTCTTTTCTTCTTTTCTTTTTTTTTTTTTTTTTTT
>QZML01000186.1:1384247-1399182 GCA_016801275.1 Hystrix brachyura | reverse complement strand
TTTTTACTTTTTTTTCCTCAGTCTTCATTACTAAAGTCAGGACTCCGTGCATGTTAGACCAACACTCTACCATTGAGCTACACCCAGCACAAATTATAGTGTTTTTAATAGCAGATGTCTCACGGTATCCATAATGATTTTGGACTCCCTGAGGATATCAAAATGCACGGGCGCTGCAATCCCTCAAATAAAATGATGCAGTGTTTGTATAAAACCTACACACATCTCCCCATGTACTTTACATCATCTCTAGATGACTAATAATACCTAATGCAATGTTATTATGACTTACTATGTAGGGAATAATTACAAAGAAACATGTCCAACTATACTCAATGAACATGTAATTTTTTTTTTTTCTGAACACGTTTGATCTCATACGGGTTGAATCTGCAGATGTGCAACCCACAGATAGAGAAGATGGACTGTATTCTCTTGTTTCAGAATCTAGTAACAAGAATATAATCCCAAAGAAGAGAACTGTCTGAGCAAAAAAGAAAAAAAAAGTATAAGTAAAATTTTGAAAATAAAATTGAGAATAGGCATTAAAACTTATCAGAAAATATTGTAAATTGTCAGTTTTTATTTGGGTAGCTAATGATGCTTTAGCAAAAGAAGTAGAGAGAATTCAGGCAAAGGTTTAAGATTATCTGACAGCAAGTGTGATAACCTTTCAATTGTACAGAAACTTTTACAAGAAAAATATCAAAAATACAAACATATATACATATATCATCCACTTCCGCAAATGTTAGCCGCTTTTCTCTCAAAACCCATGCTTTGAATCCTCAAGGCGATGGCTTGCCTGGAAAAATGAACCCTAAAGGCCAGCAAAGCCCCCCAAGCTTCCTCCTTCCCAGGCCCGACCTCTACCTCCTACCCTCGGTTTAAATGCTGCCACCCTACGTCTCCCGTCTCCCAGGCAGGCTAAGTCTCTACCTTAGACCCCCAACATCTTATAACACCCATAAAGCCTTTGAACTTAATCGGTCATCTCTGGGTCTTAAATCCACTCTCCTGGGACCAGTATCATGTTTACCTGACATTTTGATGCCGAAACTCAGAGGCATTTGTGAGGTGACCAATTATGGCCACCCTTGCCATTCCTGTGCTTTGCACAACACCAGCCATTTTCCCAGATCTGGGTGGCCATCTTCTCTGAGCTGGACGGGTCTCTAGGTCTTCTCTGGAGGACCCTGTCTGTTTTCCGCAGGCTAAAAATCCTAGCATTAAGTCTTGGTCTCTCCCTGGCCTGGGAACTGTCCCTCTGGCTGGCCACGCAGCGTGTCTGGGAAACCAGTCTCCTGGAAGTGGTGCCCTTTACTGGGAGAACACTCACAGACATGGGGACACCTGTCTTCCTGCTGTTTTGCCTCCCTTACTGCCTACAGGTCTCACACCACCGTGGGCAACTCTAATTTGGCCCTCCAACTGCCTGAAGACTCTCCCTTGTACTATCCGCTTAAAAAAGTAAAAGCTCTATATGCAGGACGGGGAAACATCAAACAGGAAAAAACAACAACAACAACAACAACCACCACCACCCCCCCAAAAAAAACAAACTTAGGTTCTTTCGTAACACAGTTTGGTCACAGTACCAATTAGACATAAATATTTGATGAGTGGAGAACAGTACTTCAATTTCCAAGTACTTCAAGATGTAAACAGCTTTTTCAGGTGGATTGGCAAACAGCCTGAAGTTCCATATGTGTAAGCTTTCTTTCACATTTGCAGCCCGCCCCGTCTCTGCCAATTCTGTACTACTTTCCAAATTCTCCTTCTTCATGATCAACCTAGGTCTGACTCTAATTTTGGCCTTGAACATGAATTCAATCCCACTGACCATGTACAACCACCAAAATAAGCTCCTCCTTTCAGACCCCTTCCTCTTCAGCCTCACCATCAGGAGCTTCCTTCTATTCTCCTTTGCTTCCAGTTTCTCCAACCCTGATGGGAGAAGCCTTCTGTGTGCCACCCCCCATCACCCTAATTTTCTCAGCCCACTACCAGCTCTCATGTCTGCCAACTTCCTCCTAAACTAGAACCTCACCAGTCTTTGTTCTCCTGGTTCACAAAATATGATGGGTAGAAGGCATTATGCACATCCCCATTTCCTTCTCCCTCTCTGACCTTTGCTTCTCAAAATGAAAATCATCAGGGATTCAACAGCACAGTCCTTCCCAATTATGTCATCGACTCAGCAAGATACCCTTATCCTTTTCTGTGCTCCCCCCCACCAAAAAAGGCAAGCGTCTGGGCCATTGCAGTGGCTTTAGCTGATTCCACCTCTATGCTCAAAACCCAACCCAAACTGTGGCTGGCACCAGTGCCATCCCTATCAAAGACCCAAAGACCTTCATTGGAATTAACAGGCTGGTTCCCCTGGCCTGGTCAACATAGTCCTTCCTCTATCATATTTAATAGAGAGTACATATTTAATGGAGAAGGCAGTACTTAAAGTGGTAAATTACGAAAAGATTCAAGCAATCACACAAAGACTGAGAAATCCAGCAGCCTTTCTGAGTAGACTCACAGAGGCTATTCAAAAATACACCCATCTAAATCCCAATAAGAAGCAGGAAAATGATCTATACACTTATTTTATTTTCCAATCCACCTGAAAAATTAAAAAAAAATAAAACTCTAAAAATTAGAGGATAGAACATAGACTTTTAAATAAAACCTTATTAACAATAATAAGGAGATGAGGAGACAAATAAACAGGCTAAATACCAGCTACTGGGATTTGCTCCTCAGGCCAATCAAAAAAATAAAAAGGACCAACCTCTGATCAGTTCTTCCTGGAGACTTTAAGACGGTGATTTAAATGTAACACAGCAGAACACTAGGCAATGATTTGCCCAAACCCTCAGTCACCTCCTAAGCTGTGTCTACTCAACAAACGAAAGGGGCTCAGGAAATCAGATTGGCTCCAGACCTCTGGAGATGGGGCCAGCCGTTTCAGACCCAAGGCCGACTCCAGCATGCCACCTCCCAGTCTACTGGCACTTGCTGGTGTCGACCAATGAGGCCAAGTTTGGAGCCTCCCACAATCTCCTTCACTAAAACCACACCCAGGGTTTGTCTAATGGCAGCAAGTTAGCCAATCTCTTCTTTTGGCTAGGCAAGAGACATGTTCAGTTCTATGGGAATATTCAGGGTATTTAGTCCCCTCCTTTCTCTCAGTTGTGGGGTTGATGGACTTATCTCCAAACTGCTCTTTGCCAAGCCTCTACCCTGTGCTGTAGGAATGACAACTTTTACACATCCCTTTCTAGTACTCCCAAACTGTCCCATGCCACTAATGGAGCAAGATACACTTTCAGAACTACATCTCACCATTACCATTCAGAGCTGTCCAGTCTTAGCTGCCATTCTCCTTAGCCCACCTCCCTCATCCCAGAACACACAAACTTCAACATTACATTCTATTTGATGAGTCAACCTCATCATATGGGACATTTACCACCCCTAAGTTGCTTCTCCTCACATACTTATCAATGTGACCCTCAAAGACCTTACCTCCTTCCCAGCCAAGACTCAATCAATATCCTCTTAACTTGACAGGCCATACTCCAGCCTGTCATCTTTAAATTCCTTTCCACCAGATTTCTTAAAACAAGTGGAACCAATTTCCTAGTGCTGGAGCCATGCACTCTCAGTGAAGCCTTCCTACATATTGTTTTCCTAGTGCTAATCCACATCACATTCTTTTCTCAGTACTGTTAGATACCTCGCATTTTACAGTTGTTCATCCCAAAGATGCTTTATTGACTATTCAATCTGACCCCAGTTCCCAAAACCTTTTTCCTTTGTCAGGGTGGATCTTGATACTGAAAAATCCCAACAGCTCACTTGGACCATCCTTCCTCAGGAATTCTGTAGCAGCCCATGCCTTTACGAACAAGAAATATCAGAACACCTCTTGCTCCTTCCCCTAAACCCTAGCTGCTTTCCACACTATGTCCATGACCTATTACTGTGCAGCCTTTCTCTAAATCTGTGCATAACACAAACTGTTCAGTTACTTAACAACAAAGGGATGTTGGGTACCTTCAGACAAGGGCCAGTTGTTTCAGACTGAAGCCACTTATCTTGGACTTCTCATTACCCCTAATCATAACTGCAAAACCCTCATCTCTCAGATCCCCTCAGCAAAATTAAAATCTAAGCTCCTCTCCTGTTAAGGGCTCATTAATTATATTCGGCCATGCATCCCAAACTTTGGTCTTGTAACTAAACCTCTGTGTAAGGCTGCCTTGGGAGAGCCCCGTAATCCTTTATACTCACACTTCTCTCTTTCTTCTGCTTTCTACAAACTCAAATTGGCCCTTATTTCTGCACAGCATTCAATCTCCATAACTCTAATAAATCTTTCCACCTCTAGGTAGATGCCAAAAATGTATTAATTTTGGGGTACCTAGCTCAACATGTCACCACAGAAATACAACGTGTAACATCCTTCTCATAGCAGTTGGACAAGACAGTCGTGGGGTGGCCAAGCTGTCTTTGAATTATAGCAAGAGCAGCTCTCCTAATTATAGAAACCTCCAGGCTCCTTCTATTCCAGCATCTTACAGTCTATACCTCTCTTTCCTTAGAGCCTATGCTAACTCCCCAGGTGATTTCACAATTTCTTCTACTCACCTATATACAACTCGTGTCACAAATTTTACAAAGCTCTAATGTATCCTTTGAAAGATGCTCAAACTTCAACCCTCCTACCCTCCTCCCATCACCTGAAGCCAACTTTAATATTCCATTCCCTGACTATGCAGAAATCCGCTATCATTTTCTAAATGCCTTTCCCAACATTTCTGTTATGGCTCTCCCAGTGTCAGGCAATCGGTCCATAGAGGGGAATGCTGTCAAGACAGATGATATCTCTAGAGTCAGATAGTCCATCACTACCCTTAATGATATGAGAGAATCATGACACCTTGCCCCCAGGAACAACCTTGTGACAAGCAGAATGCATTGAGATAACCCAGACATTATCCCTAGCCTCTAATCTGTGAGTTGACGTATACTCAGACCTATCATATCATTCACTCCCATGCCCTGACATGGAGAGAGAGAAGATATCTTACTTTCCAAGGATCACTTAAAATGAATGCGCCACTTGTCTTCATATTATTATAGGTAACCACCTTTGCCCTACAGGCAGCGATTCTCCACCTCAAGGGCCATCAAAAAGCAGATTCTCTCATAATACAAGTAAATCACAAGCCAGACCGAGAGACAAAACTACAAACCACAAAACCCATGTATGATATCAAACTACACACCTTAGCAATACAGTCCCCCTACTACTCACTGGAATAAATATACTTTGTTTCTCAGTATACCTTCTTGTAAGACGAATGGCTCTTTAAAGCAGGAAAGATCATCCCTCCCCACCACAAGAGTATGAACATCCTCACCCTCCTCTCTGATCTGTTCCACAGTGGAGCTAAACCCTTTATCCTCCTACTTTCCAACTATATTATACATCCTAACCTAGCTAGAGACATAGCTTATATCACTAAATTCTTCAACAATTTCCTATAAACTTCCTTACAAGGTCATCTTGACCTCCCTTGTCTGGACAAGACTGGTGAATACAGTTCACCATGTGCCCCTATCAGAAAACACCCGTAGATTCTAGTTGATATCTTCAGGGGATAGTTAGATGCTTTGGCCTGCATCTCAGAAAACACAGATAGTTTCTCTCAACCAGCTAATAGAATTTGTTCTCCATTTTCATCTCCCTCCTTCTTTATAATCAGGCAAATAACCAGCATTCATATCCCAAGTAACTTAGGAAATGTCACCCTCCCTTAACATAACCTGGAAACTCCACACCTCCAACAGGTCTCAACCCTCAGGCAAGGTCAAAAGGACAGTGACCTATTGAAAACCCATCTCGTGAAACACATGCTGCACTCTCATCTCCTCAGTCCATTTTAACTAATGTGGTTTTCTTTGTTCTTGCCAACACTCTCCCCACTCTCACAGACTATGCATCTCCCACTACCGACTTCTATAAAACTTTGCTGAAGCCTCGCACCCAAAACCTGATGAAAATCCCTCACTGATTCTGCCAGGAGATGAGATCTAACTCAAAAGTCTGCACCCTATCACCCTCACAGCCAAGGTGTCAGGGACCCTGTACAGTTATCCTTACCAAGCCAACAGTCACAACACTGTCAGGTTTTCTCTTTTGGATCCAATTCTAAGAATAAAACTTGTGAAAGAAGCCTAACTCCCCATGCTGCTCACAGATGGAAGTCCAGCTCCTGACTCGTGTGTCTCCCAGCTTCATGGTCATCTCAGAGAATGAGTCAGCGTGATTGAATTAACCCCTCGTCTCCCATGATTCTGACTTGCTCTGCTCCTCCTCAACATTGCTACCTTCTTCCACTGACAGGACAGGAACATCTTTCCTTTCTGTACCACTTCTCTCACCTTCTACCGAAGCTCATCCCAAGGTCGACAGGAGAGCCTAGATGAGGTATCCCAACGCCTAATGGAAATCCAGCACCAGGCAGGGTCCTGAGTGGTCCTGACCTTATTGAACCAATGCAGCAGAGGTCTACCCACCCCTGAAGGGAGGAGCATGCTTGCTACTGGAGGAAGAATGCTTCTTCTACACTAACCAGTGAGTTGGTACTGGTCCAAGATGGAGCTCATGAGCCAGAGGACTGTGCCTCGAGAATCCCACGGAAATACTCAAAATCATTGATTAATTTTCTTTCAAAGTCAAAAATAGATATTGCTCTGAAAATTGCCCATCTTATCGCTAATTCTAACAATTGTCACCAATTCAGTGGGACTGTTCCTGTTTTGTGCAATTATGGGCTTTATTGCAAACAATAGGCTGGGTAGGATGGCATTGCATAATTATTTCCTTTTTATGGCTAGGAAAAAATGGAATCTGGTGGTGCACACCTGTAATCCCAGCACTCAGAGGCTGAGGCAGAAGGATTGCCTCGATTTTGAGGCCAGGCTGGGCTACATAGTGAGTTCAAGGCCAGCCTGAACTATGCAGCAAAACTCTACCCCGAAAAAGCAAAAAAGAAAACAAACAAACAAAGAAACAGTAGTCCAAAACCTTACCCAACACCAATTGGAAACATCCTCTACTCAAAAAAATCAGATAGCAACAAATCCCTCATTAGTGGGAAGAAGAAACAACAAACTATGACAACACTCCAACATAGTAAGAAGTGACTAGCGAAAACCAGCTCATTCTTTTTTCAATTTCCCCTTCCCTGTCCCCCACATTCCCACTTTTTTTCATTACTATGTTTCCATTTCTTTTCTCTTTCTCTGTACAAAAGGCTTAAGATTTTGGCCTAGAGCTTCCTCTCATAGCTGAACTCTCAATCTGTACTTAGATTCCTCAAGGTACTAGCTTGCATGGGAAACCAAAATCTAAAATTGCCAAAGCCCTCCAACTTTTTCATTCCCAGCCGCCAGATTTAAATACCGCTCCTCTAATTTCTGGACTGCCACAATTCACTCCTTCAGGCCCCCAATATACTGTGGGCCTCCAGTATCACGTATACCCTGACAATAATTATCAGTAATTTGATACGACATTTTATATTTATGTTCATCCACACACTGTTAGCCCTTTAGATAAGTATTAATAAATTCATTCAGGTATTCCTTTATGTAGTTATTTTTTTCTAATCCATCTCTTTTGTTTTGTTGGACTATTTTAAAGAAAACACTCAGCCATAATATTCAATAGGCTAAGAATATGTCTTGGAAATGTAGAAAATTGGTCCAATATAAACATTCCACCACCATATACAATATCAATAAAATGATCTCTTAATAGCCTTATACTCAGCTCATGGTTACAGTCCCACTTATACAAAAAAATGTCTGTGTGAATCAAAATATAAGAAAAAGTCCACACATTATAATTAGATGATAGATTTCTTGTGGTCATTCTGTAATAATTTATTTTCTTTGTAAAGCCATTAACTTTTTCAAGGCATCAGGTCATTAATATTATAAAGGTCTCTACTTTACTAATAATAGGTTAATTAAAAAATTAAAATATTTAAGAGATATAAGCAACCATTATGTAACTTATCTTTAATAGTGTGTCAAAGACCTTCAAAATACTGAAATTATGAGAAAGGGGTCTGGTGAACTTTACCAATGCATGTTTCGTACAGTAGCAATTATGTGCCAGCGGTCTCTCAAAGGGCAGAGAGAATCTTTCAGAGAAAGTGACTGTATTGAAATACAACTAAATATTTTCTATGGTTGCCCATCCATGTGAAAGATAATTGTTAACATCGCCAATGCTGAAAAATATGAATTAACAAGGGAAATATACTGCTAACTTTCACAAAGAATGGATCATCAGTTATATGTATCATACAAATGCTGCTTACTATTCAATATAAAAATTAGATTAGCAAAAGCTTGGAAACTGTAAATTTTTATTAACATTGGAGACAATAATTAGAAGATTTGCAGCATTTTATTTAAAGTGATGTGAAATGTCACCTTCAATTTTACTATTTTTGTTTGTTAGGGATTCTCAGTCTTCTGAAAATATTGACATTTTCCTACTAGAAGTGAGGACTCTTGTATCAGAGAAGACAGTACTTATTTTGTTAAGTTTAAGTGGAATAACCTCATGATATATTACCTAAGTTAGAACATAGTTAGAGTAGTAAATTAGAATTTAAATGAGATGACCATAGTATTTGTTATATGGAGAGGATGGAATAGAGAAGCCTTTAAGACTTAGAAATTTTAGGAAGTATATACTTAATTTATATTCAGAGTTTTTCAGATTGGTGTAAAATTTAGATCACATAAAAACTATTTTACCATGAACAATTTGTTGGCATTTAATATATTCAGTAGGCTGTGCAAATACCACTTTTGTCTCGTTCCAAACCATCTGTCAACTAAAAGGAAAGCCACTGAGCCATTGCTCTCTGCTTGCCTAGTTTCTGACCATCATCATTTGTATAAGTAAAAATAGTGCATTCTTATTACAATATACAGTATTTCTGAACATGAGCTATGCTTTCATGTACATCAGGCATTTATATTAAGCTCTACAGCAAAAGGAAATTTTGGATTTTTCAATCTGTTATATGTACCTCAGGGTAATACATATTGTGATTTTTAGCAAGGTGAGAAAACCTCAATAATTTTATTCCAGTTTTATAATAATAGATGATTTGCTGACAAATCACTTATCTATACAACAATATTGCCATATTTTATTAATATATTAATAGGACATATGCATAAGACTACTCATAAATTATAAACTTGCCATAATCTACTAATCTACTAATCTACTAATCATTATGCTTTTATTTCAAGTCTATAAAAAACATGTTTGGTAATTGTGATACTTGTTTTTATTTTCATATGAGAAAATTCACATTAGGACAATAATTAAGGAAAACATCAGGAGGGTGGAGAAGCAAGGACTAAATTTTGGTTATTGCTTTCAAATTTAGTAACTTTTTACTACATTGAAGTTATGGATGTTTACACATACTTTTTGGAAACTGTTTTTCCAGCCATTTAAACTCAATGAATGTATGGAATAAATATGTGATTATACCAAATGCATCATATATGGCGCTTTCCATGTTAACACCTCACCAGATTTTAAGATACTGGAAAATTGGTGACAATTTTATATCACTACTTTTTGTCTCAGTGTTATATGAGTATCCAAGTATTTCCTTTACAATATCGTAGAGAACACATAAAACTTTAGAGAGTTAATATTTAGCAGCTGTGGTACTGTTAGAATTCAGCTATAGAAAATAACACACAGCAAAAAACAAGACATTAGAAAGATGACCACAGGGTAACCAAAGTCCAAAGCAAGGATAGAAGTGTATGTAGAAGAGCAATTCTGTGGAATGATGAGAAGAAAGGACAACAGCTTTAGGAATAAATATAACCATATATACTAACAATGCCGAACATTTCTGAGCTATCGATGACACAAACAACTCACTGCAGCAGGCATGTCATTGGTCCACCACCACTGACCAAATATCTTGTGCATTTCTGCTGTTAACAGGCTCTCCTTCAAATTTCCCAATATCTCCATTGAAGATGCAATTCTAAAGATTGAAAATTATCTCAATGGCTTTAAATTCAATAATCAACTTTTAGCATTCATGCCCTTATCTTGATCTTATTAGCAGCACTGGAAACAGTATTGGAAATATTGCAATTAACTTATCCCAAATTAGTTATTTTACCATGTAGTTTTCTCCCTCGACTGACTTGTGATAGCTACATATTTTCCATCTATAAATAATGTTATCAAAATAATATTAATCTCTCAAATCTCACATTTTTTTAAAACTTTGCAATCTACCTTATCATGGTGCATTTGTAGCACATTTCCCATATTTATGTGCTTCAGAGTTGCATTCAGAAATGAAGAGAAAAATACACAAGACAAAATGAAAAATATCCAAAACCATGCAAACAAACAACATATGCATGGTTAAGGATTAAAGTTGCCTTTATGTAGTCAAATATAAACTATCCGAGTTACTATCATTGATGTAACTATAACTTCAACACCTGTACCATCATTGACAGTAGCACAAGAGTTCTTTTTCCATTGACTGAGGTGTCCCATCCATGCTTCCCATCTACCTCAGTGCTTAAACTCTTCTGCATAATCCTCCACATTTGTATTTTTGGTTGTTGTTTTCGTTTTTGTTTTCATTTTTGTTTTTGTGTTGGGGATCTAACTCAGGGCCTTGCATGTGCTAGGCAAGCACTCTAGCTACTGAGCTAAATCCCCAACCCTACAATTGTTATTGACTGAATATCTAGTAATGTGAAATTTTAGGCCCTGACTTCTACTCTATTTACCCTGAGTCTTTCAGTTATTATTCAAATTCATAGTTTAATTATTTGGTAACTAATTTTATACTTAGAGTCTAGATTTCTTTTTTCTTTCGTGTGTGTGCGTGTGTGTGTGTGTGTGTGTGTGTGTGTGTGTGTTTCAGATAGGATATTGCTATGTAGTTCAGGCTGGCCTTGAACTCATGCCAAGACTTTTGCCTCAGCCTCCTGAATACTGGTATTACAGACCTGTGTCATCATGTCCACTTCAGATTTCTTATTTGAACTTCAAATTTGATCAGTATAAACATGTAAGCAGAATGCTCACTTGGAGTTTATTTCATATTGAATGCTTGCATGAAATTACAGATTCCCACTTTTACAGCATCTTTCACCTCTCTTGGTTGACAAATTCAAAATTCTGTTTAACCTATTGTTTAGAAAAATGTTTTTGATTTCTCAATTCACTTTTTCTTTAACATCTTCATTCTCAGTAAGTTCTAATAAATGTTTGGTTTTTTTCAAAATAAATCCATTGAAATATTTCCACTACTTCCATTCTTATGTAAGTCAAAGTTATATTTTATCTGGGTCTTAAACTATTTTTCTAATTGTTCATATTTGGTTCTTTCATACGTATGTAGTACCTCAAAATTTAAAAAAATTTAAAGAGAAGCCAAGAAGAAGGTTTTAAGAAAAGTTAACTAATATAATGTACATTATTTGCTTAATGCCTTACAATGATCTTTCCTTTTCATGGAAAGTAATAACCGAAAATTTATAAGGCATCATATAATTTGATACTTGCTTTGCATTTCAACCTCATTGCTAGTGTGAAGTTATTTTGTAACAAAGTAGGCAAAGCCATACATATGGTTTAAAATTTTCATAATGGTTACTCTAGAAATACTATCTAAAAGTGCATCCGGTTTTGCCACTATCACCATTATTAAGTTCTTTGAAATAGTTCTTTCCACAGTAGTCATTACTACATTTTATTCTTTTGCCCCTTTCTGTCTCTCTACTGGAATGTACATATTATGAAAATAAAACACTTAAATCTTAGTCCTCCATCCCCAGAACAATTTATATATATATATATATATATATATATATAATTTACATAATGAATAAATTGGGTGTGTACATAAAAATGAAAGATAAATAAAGGCAAAAATCATGGCATCTATGTGCTTCTCTATTATTCTTATCTATAATTAATCCATTGTTCAATGAGAATCCTTATTAATATAAGGATTATTGTACTTTAAAATATCTGTTATAACAAATCATAAAGTAGTTTAAACAGAAATGTCTCAAGCTTATCGCTCCTTATGGAACAGTAGTACTTCATTGTGGCAAGAAATTGTTCAAATGGGGCAGGGAAACAAGAGAGGGTGGAGGGGGAAAGAAATGAAGGGAAAGGAAAAAGAAAAACAGAATGAAAAAAGTGGAAACAAAGCTTTTGTAAATGAGGAGGAGAGGAAGTGTTGAAGGGAGGGAAGGGGATTGGGAAAAATAGAAGCAACAAGATATATCATGTACAGGTACAAATTCCTCATGATGAATGTTATCATTATGCATATATACAATCTAAAATGCAAATTTAAAATAAAATAAAAGAATAATACTTTAAACAATGACAATACCAATGATAAATGATTAGCTTTACTAAAGTATCAAACATTTTGGGTGACTTAGTCTATTTTCTAAAGTTTTCCAATTTTATAAAAGCATATAATACAGCACTGTTATTATTTTTGATGTCGAATAAAGGTTAATTATGCTGCCAATATATAAGAATCGAGGTCCCAATAGTAAAAAATAAAATAAAATATCGGAAGTGAGCAAAAATAAATTATCATGTCTTTATCTTGTTTCTAATTACCTCCTCACACAAAAGTGTAGAAAATATAAAACATTTGAATGCAATTTCTCAGAGAGCTATTAAAATTTATAAAATATCTAGAAAGTCATTTTAACACTTTATATGTAAAACCATTCTTTTAGAAATTTATTCAAATATGTATCTTTGGAACACATTATATGGGTGATAATTATTTTCATATAAAACCTTTCTTTATTGTAAACACTAAAAACCTGTATATCCCAGAAACTCTTCTGTACACTGTGGACACAATGATATATCATACATTCGTGGTATCTTTTGCCAGTCTGAAGTTTACCAAGTACTCGAGAAGATAAATAAATGAAAAACATATACAAAGTGTATAAGTGTGAATAAAATTCCAAAGAAAAATATTCAAATATTCTTGATTGTTCAAAATACCCTGTCTATGAAATTTGGTAAGACTAGAAGTTTGAGTCAAACTAGTAAGATAAGATTTTAGGTATGTACAAAGAGTCACAGAATACTGTGCATTTGAAAATGCTTTTAAACTGTGTCCATGGTGTTTTACAGATCACAAAAGTAGGATATTTTGGATAAGTTGAGGATTATATGTGAACAAATGCAAAATGCAAAAGCGAATACAAATACAAATATGCAAGTAGGGTTTTAAAGTGTCAGGGATGTTTATATTAGGAAAATAAGGGTAAATCATAAATCTTATGATCCAAACAAAGGATATACTGAGAATATTATAGATGACAAAATAACTGCTGCCCTTAAAAACATAATAGATATCCATGAATAAATATAATAGCATCATAAATGTAAATCAGTACTGACCAGCTCAAATCTGACCCTATTCCTAGGTCATTGTTTACATTTCACTTTTTTTTTTTTTTAGTAGAAATCTCTCCCTTTGTACTTTATATGTAAAGCCTTAAAGGTAACTACGTATATCTAAAGTAGCAAGTAAAAATGAAATTCTATACCAGAAGGAAGAAGAAACCAAATAATTAAGTGGTAGCATGAGGAATGTTAAGAAAAAGGCAATCACACTCATTTAATGCAAATAATTTATGCCGGTGGCAGAAAAACGACTATGATTAAAAGTCATAAAATTCAGAAGAGAAGTTGAGAAATTATGCTTATTTGTATTCCTATATTCACGGAACTTCTTTTCTCACATACACCTCCTCATTGATTTGATTTTCATTTTTCCTTCAGGTTTTAAACAAGTAAACCGTGCAATAGACCAAATATAAAGAAGATTGAACGAGCTTGAAAGTCTACTAATCTATGAATGCAAACATGACTAAAAATATAGAGCACTACTGTGTCATATCTTGAAAATTTCAAGTTTTGCTATACTAAACTAAAAATAATGAAATTCTTATACAAATTGAATGTTTTTAGAAATTTCCATAATATATTTTTGGTCCTTTATGATACATGTTTATCATCAGAAGATATATAGAAAAAACAATATATTATCAATAGAAAGAAATTCCAAAAAAACTAATAAAATTTCTGTAAAATAATTAATATTTCTCTTGAACATATTTAGTACCTGACCTTCAAATAGTAACACTAATATGGGCCTACTCTAGCCAGCAGGTTCAGAAAACACAAACAAGCACACAAAGTTTAGGCAAAAAAATAAACTGATTCAGAAAATTAAATGATTACAAACAGACGGCTAAAGAGTGGGTTCTTACTAAGACTCCTAGAATTACTGCAAAAACGCTGTAGCACGGACCAACCAGGGACACACCCTTCTGTGAAGGTGCAAATGAGACTGGAAAGTCAACTCCTTGGCTTTTTGCTGTCTATTCCCAGACCAGCTAAAACTGTGACGTGGGATCACAAAGCTGGAATGAGGATGAGAATGACCACTGCTATCAGCAAGACTCCATCTCAGCGTCCTGTGGGCCGAAGAGTGTTTCATGTTTCCAAAAAGTCTCAGCCTGGGCATTCCCAGCGGGAAGATGTTTATGTATATATTAAATTAATGGACTTCTTATAGATCTGTTTAAATGAATTTTACTTAATCATGGGCATACTAAACTTTCTATATAGTCCTGGATTTGATGTATCAACATCTGTTATGAATTTTGACATTTATAGTCATGAAAGATATTTAAGTAAGAGGTTCTCTGTTGTTAATAATAACAGATTTGTCGGATTCTTTTTTTTTTTTTTTTTTTTTTTTTTTTTTTGGGGGGGTTTTATTTT
>QZML01000186.1:1363361-1382478 GCA_016801275.1 Hystrix brachyura | reverse complement strand
TTTTTGTGGTGCCAGGGATCGAACTCAGGCCCTTGTGCTTACAAAGCAAGCACTCTAATCACTGAGCTAAATCTCCAGCCCTATCATTTCTTCTTGAAGGTAATTAATAGCTTATGAGAATCCTGCACTGGGAGTTTTACAGAAAAATACAATTCATCCATAAACTACTAAAACAATAAGCAAAAAGTTATTGCTTTCTAAAATGAGAAATAATAGCAAATGTGAAAATTAAACATTTTGAAATTAAAGTGAATTTTATAAATATTGTAAATATTCTATATTTTGAAGATGAAAATTAGGAGTTATATATTTTTGCACATTGATTATACATATTTGATATATGTATTCCACATACTTGATTATACATATTTGATACAGTTCATTACACATATTTATATACATATTTGTGTATTTATTATGCACATTAATGAATGCAATTGTATATATTCTTTTACTTTGTACAAAGCCTAAACCTATATGCTCTATATAATGAATAATAAAAAAGTGTACTAGATGTGTAACCTAGTAAGTACAAAAGTAAAAGAGGAACAGTTATCCTGGGGAATAATTTTTATAAAGAATGATAGACAAAATTCACATAATTTTTAAATATATCGGCAGCTTATTCAAGTAAAATAAGGTCAGAGAAATTCTTATTTTGGAAATGTACTGTTACAACAGTTTACAGTTACACATTTTCAACTGAAGGAGATAGATGCACACTAGCCATTATGACTTTCATCTCAGAACCGTTTCAGTGAAATATTTGTGAAACCAAGAAAACATGGAGAGTCTTTCAACTATTGTACTAAGGAAAGCAGGTCATTCACAACAGCATTTTTAATTTGACAAGGGATTACAAAAACATTTGGTGCTCTTTAACTGTTGTCACAGCCATCTATTACATTAAGAACAAGTTGATTTTAATATTTGTCAAATTAAAAACCATTGTATCATGCTAACCTTGGGCATTCATTTACATAATTGGCTTTCTGCTTGCTGTGTATTATGTGACACCCTCAGTCGATTACTGTTCATTTTTTTCTGAAATTCTGAAGCAAGATCTAACGTAACCTGCATATTAATATTTTATTTTCATCAGGCTTACTTTATGCAGTCAAGTTGCAGCAAATGCTTCTTTTTTGTTATTAAGCTTGTTATAAGTCACTTGTTCAAAGTGTTGAAAAACAAAGTTTATTACACATGTGTATCCTGCTTCATAAAAGAACAATAAAATGGACTCCAAAGATTTGGTGTAAATAGATAAAAGGTCCTTCAATTGGGATTGGCCTTCAAGAACTCTCAGAAACTTATGTAAAATAATATAGCATTTACTGGTCCCATGTCAGTTATTTTTATAACTATAAAATAAAATCTTAATGATTTAAAAATATTTAATTCAGTCTTAGATATGTAGCTCATCTGCAGCTCCACTGGAGTCAGCAGATTTGAACGACAGTCTAGAAAACTTGCCGTGAATGCCTGTGAGTTTGTATCCTGGGCATCTGTAGGGAGGGTAGGGCTCTCTGTCTCAAATCAGAAGCAGGCCATCATCAGTATTGATATCTTTTAGCGCTCAGCCTCCTCGCAGTTCCATGGGGAGGTCTGTCCACTTCTCTGCCCTGTGCCTTCGGGTAGCAGTCTCTTCATGAGACGTAGCCATAATCCATCAGATTTACCACGCAGACCCCCACACTCAGCATGAACTGCAGACCCCAGTTTGGCCATTGTAAGTTCCCACAACATCTATAACTGCTTATTCTCCTTGTGGAAAGCCTGCTTGTTTCATGCCTTGTACCCCGAAGTCTTTGCCTGTCAGATTTACTTCTTTCTCTCTACCCATCTGCTGGTTGAGCAAACATAGGTCCCCTCCACGAACTTCCCAGAGGCTTTCCTCATTTCCTCCCCTAAAACTGAAATGAATGAATTATTTTTGTTATTTCCTGTGTTCTGTGGTGCTGCCTGTTCTGTATCTTACCCAACCAACACACCCAAACCTAACTTTTCCCCTGGCTAAAGCTTTCCTGGACAGTGGCTATTGCAGCAGAAGTAAACTGTAACTCAGGTCCAAGGAGCAGTACCAGGGAGTGTTCCTGTTTAAACTAGTTTCAGGTGGATAGGACACTTGATTTACATTAAACACTTGGCCAAAGCTGTCAGGCAGGGTAAAGAATTGCCTTGAAAAACACAGCATAGACATGGATGTCCCCAACCTCTGGAGCTTGTGGGGCAGGGCTAAAATTCACGCCTGCTTCACTCATCTATCATTTAGGACCAGGGCTCTTCAAGCTGTGTGTTAAGTGAGTATTTGAGCATTGCGATGGCGAATCTCATTTGTTAACTTGACTATCACACATAGAATTCCCAGATTAAAAATCATTTTTGAGTGTATTGGAGGGTGTTTTCAGATTGGATGAGCATATGCTTCGCTGAACTCAGGAAAGCAGATTGCTCTCCAATGGGGGAGACAATAGCCAACCTATTAAGAGTCTAAATGGAAAAAAAAAGAAAGAAAAAGAAGGAATCTGTGCTCCACTTCCTGCCTGTTTGCTTGAATAGGAACATTATTATGTTTTTTTCTTCCAGGCCTTGTGCTGGAGTTTATACCATTAGATCTTCTGGTTTGCAAGATTTTGTGCTCGGACCAAATTGTACCACTGACTTGACTCTTAGTCTTTGGACTCATGGACATCAGTGGTCCAAACAAATAGGCATTTCATCAACAGGAAAAGGAATAGAAAATACTTTTTCAAAAGTAATGTAACCTAGCCAGAAGTGGTGGTGGATGCCAGTAATCTCAGCACTCTGGGAGAGTGAGGCAAGAGGATCACAACTTCAGTCAAGAACAGGTCACTCAGCACCTTAGAATGACTCCATCCCAAAATTTAAAAAAAAAGAAAAAGGAGTTATATTTTATGTACATGTATCAATTTTCCACAAGAAATGTAAACATTATGTACTACACACATGTACTGGTAAAAGAAATTAAAAATATAAAAAAGGGCAGGGGGTGTGTCTTACTGTAAAAGCCCTGGGTTCAACCTCTAGTATAACATGTAATAATAATAATAATAGCAAATAATATAATTATGCCAATCTTTGAATGAAATGTTTTAATATACTTGACTTTTCATGCATACAAAGTAAGTTTGTAATTATTGCAACAGTGATAGGCAGATTTTCTTCTTTCTCTTTTATAGATTATTAAAATAAAGGGTATGTGATCTTTTAGTGAGCTACCACTGGAGTGTAAGAATCTCTAAAGCAAAAGCTTTTGGGGTCATACCTTTCTTAGCAAAGGCTCAAATTTAAATTTAATATTCAAATTTTTTGCAATTTCACTCCACCCTTCCCCACAGTCTACTACATAGAAGCCACTAGAAAACATGAGTAACGACTCACACTGTAGTTCACTTTGCAGAGGTTGCTAGGTCGATTCTGGTAGGACTGGTGCAAAGATATTTAAGGTGTTGATAGAGGTTTGTCTGCAGACTCGTGGTTCATCTTTTCAGATTCTGTAACTCTGCAATCTTAGTGGCACGATCTTTGAAAAGGCAGGGTGCTGCCTCTGTTTCCCTTTGCTTACTTCAGGCTCAGAAGTCCGGCAGAGCTCTGTTCCAGAGTATGTGCCGCACTCTGTACCAAGTAAGAGCGTGCCGGATTGAAGCACCACTACTGTCCAAAGTATTTTGTTCTCCTGTGCCTCCCAAATCTGTGCTTTGGTTAGCAATGCAGTTTGTTTGTTTCTTTTCTTGTTTGCTTGTTTTCCCTGAACCTAATATTCTTTCCAGCAGGTCACTTACAGCTTCCCAGGCTGAGATACGTGAAAAACAAAAGATGCACATACACATACACACAGAATGGCAAGTTAGCCCCGAAGTCCTGAAGTCATTAGTAGCGTGCATTCTTTCCATTCCTTTCATAATCCTCAGTACTTGCTTTGTGAGTTTTCTTCAGAGCGCACTAGTCACAGTTAGCAGCAGGTTTATGACCCTGTGAGCTTACTCTGTCTCTCTGAGGCTGGAAGCTTATTATCTTCTAAATGCACTTACATGGAAAGAAAAAAAAAAGCTAGATTACACTTACCCACATATTTATCATTTTTTCCTATTGTTTAATTTCTTTTTTTTTTTTTTTTTTTTTTTTTTTTTTTTTTGTGGTGCTGGGGATCGAACTCAGGGCCTTGTGCTTGCAAGGCAAGCACTCTAATCACTGAGCTAAATCCCCAGCCCCTATTGTTTAATTTCTATACATCTGAATCTGAATTATTTTGCTTCTGCCTAATTGACTTCATTTTACACTCTATTTAGTCCTGGTCTGTGGACCAGGCACTCTCATTTTGTATATCGGAAAAGAGTTACATCAACTTGATTTTCAGGTGATATTTTTGCTGTGTATAGAATTCTACATGGTGTATGTATACAGAATATTTATATACACAATTTATATCTATTATGATATATGGCACATATGAAATATACATATATAGGATATATGTACTATTACATATGGCATATATAATATATATGTATATAATTCCAAATATTCCAATTTTAATTGCTTAGTTTACAAGAAATGTCTATTGTCATTCTTATCGTTCCTGTGGGAGTAATATTTTTTTTTTATTCTCTGCTGCTTTGACTATTTTCTACTTAGCACTCGTTCAAATACTACAATGTGCCTATGTGATTTCATCTGCAGTTTTACTTGTTAAAGGTATGTGAGTTTCTTTGGTTTATATTTTTCATAACATTTTGAAAGTTTTTAGTTGTTATCAGATTAAGTACGTTTGTAGTTTTTTCTTATGGCAACTAGTTTCTCTGCTTATGAGTTTCCAGTTCTATATATAGCAGACTATTTGATATTTTCTTGTGCTTACTGATGTGTTGTTTAATTTTTAAAGGCTTTTATCTCTACACGGTGTCATCGTTGTGTTTTCATTTTTACGAATTTTGCTGCAGTGTCTAATCTGTGATTTTATCCACTAAATGTATTTATCTCAGATATTGTATTTTTCATTATATAAATGCATTTATATAATGAATTATATAAATGCTTCTCCTTTTTCCATCATTTACTCTATATTCTTGAATTTGACTATAATGATAAGACCACTTTAGTGCCTGTGTCCAGCATTTCTAACATCTTTGTCAGTTACAGGTGTGTTTCTATTGTCTTACTTTCTCTCTTGTAATAGATAATATTTTCGTATTTTATGTACATAATAGTTTCTTTTTAAAATTTTATTTTAGTGGTACATTTTAGATGTAGATAATGATAACATTCATCATATACCTTGTTGCCCCGATTCTCCACTTAAGCTTTATTCTAAGAGAAGGCAAACTAGTGGAAAGAATTTATTTGCTTGTTCATTTTGAGGGACTTGTTTCATACCTTTGTTAGATCTAAAACAAGTTTGTATAGTAGTAATTCCTCCTATTCCAAAATCTCTGCTTGTTATCAATATGTTAGGAATATTTCTCTACTGACAGCAGAAAAGTGCACTATTCTCAAAGCAGTGTGAGTCCCAGTTTTGTTCTGTTACCTTTTCACAGTTTTTCTCCCACGTGTGTTATCTCCTCTGAGGCATCCAACCGAAGACTGTTTACATCTTTAGGCTTATTCTTGGTACTAAGAATGACATAGTGGAAATCAAGCAATTAAACAGAAATAACTGTTGTAGTATTTATTTGAATTTGATATAGTGAATGAAAACTAAGAAAGCATGTTATGTGTAATAACCTTTATGGAAAGATAGAAGTTCAAGTGTAGGACAGAAAAGAATTTTTATTCTGTTTAAGGACATATGCTCATTTGTTGCTGAGAATAAAACTTGTTGCCAAAAGTTGATCAAGCGTTAATAGCTTATTCATATATTATTTGAATTTATCATTCAATGTGAGTTTGTTAATATTTTCTAGACAGTATAAACTAAATATGAATAATTGGCTTAAGGCTTTAATATAAATTAGTTTGTGACAAAAATTAATTCAGGCAGTGTATCCAGAAGGAATTAAATAACAGCTATATTTATGTTTTCTTTGTTAATTTAATTTCAGCATGTGTATTACATAGTAAAATATTAATTCTTTATTGCCCTAGATAAGTTCAAACATACGTTGTATGTATCATCACATTTTTTCCTTGAATTACTCAATGCCACAATTTTTTTAATACTAACCTTGAGAGATGTATACATGTTGCATAAAATTAATTTTAATTCTTAAAAACATTTCTTTATACATCACAGAGTAAAAATTATTTTGATTCTCAATAAAGTATATATATAAGATATATACATTCTAAAAAAATAAAAATAAAAATATATACATTCTTACAATGTTTTACTCAAAGAATAACATATCTGCTTACCTATAATGTAATCAGTTTTTATATTTATTAATGTTTGCATTGCAAAATGTAGCATTTTTAAATTTACAGTATAACAGATTTTGAAAAAACAGTGTATGAATAATAAGCATCATAAAAATGATTTACACAATTGTCATCTTGCCAATAATTCCTGTATTTCCATCCAATTGAATGTTTTCCTCCTCATCTCAGGAATACAGTAATATGATTTATATCATCACAGATTCATCTGTATTTTCTAGAGTTTCCTATAAGTGGAAATATACAATATTCTATGGAGTCTTGAATCTTACCTCATTAAAATGCTTTTGAGAGTAATTTACAATGCCACATATACAAATGCTGCATATAGTCAAGGGTAATAATTGTGTATGACTAAGTGATGATCGAAATTATTATTTTGTTGTTCAATGGTTCTAGAAAGATTGGCTTTAAAAAAAGATGTATTCTTATTACTTCAGCAAACTTGTTAAAAAAAAACAACCATATATTTGTGAAATTTGTTTATTAATTCTCTACAGTTATATTTATTTATATTTTTAACATGCATAAATACAATATAATTTTAAGATATTTTCCATTTGATGCTATTGTAAAGATTATTGTTAAATGTTGCTATCTAAATATTAATTTGCAGCAAACAGTCATAGAAATGTGCTTCTTGTGCGTTATGCTGATCTTGTTTCCAGCAAACTTATTAAGCTTACTTATGCATCTAATATCTTTTCATAAAAAAGTTAAGATGGTTTTCATAGCTACTTGTGGCAATTTTGAATAGATAATTTCAATTTTCTTTCACTATATCTTTTTATATCTTTCTTATTTTATTATACCGGTAACATTCATTATAATATACAATAGTTGCATTTTTTAATTTACATACTTTTTGATATTTGAATGAATGAAATTATATTTTTATATATCCTTGTACTCTATGGCCATTTTAAATGAATTTATTATATTTAATAGACTTTTGTTAGTTTTCTTAGAATTTTAATGGATATAAGCATTAAAATGATAACAACATAACTTAATTTTCCACCTGCCAATGTATATATACTATTCTTCTTCTTATCATACAGCTGAATAGCCATATGACAAGTTTGATAAAGAACAAATGGTAAAATCAAGATCTATGTATCTCTAATTACCTATGATGTAGTCAATTTGTGTTCCCTTTTGTGTTAATAAGCTTTCTTTACTACAATAAAATACCTGAGATAATCCAGTTAAAAGGAAGAAAGTTATTTTGGCTCACAGGCTCAGGTGTCGAAGTCCATGTTTTCATGCTCCTTCCTGTTGCTTTAGCCAAGTGATGGCACAGTACCCCGTAGCAGGAGTGCATGGTAGAGAAGGCCTATTGACTTCAAGATGGACAGGAAACAAAAAGAGAAAAGGAAAGACTGAGATACATCTTCTTCAAGGGATCATCTCCAAAAACCCCAATTCCACCCATTTGTCACAGCACGCTAAAGGTGCTGCCATGTCACGTTTACACCACAGGCTGGGGGGCTCAAGCTTTCAACATTAAGGTCTTTGAGGATTCAGGATTCAAATGATAGCACCTTTGTAATCATAAATCAAATATATCGATTTGATTCTACAGATAGAAGATATCTTGTCATCAAATATTTATTATTATTTATTACGGGCCTGGGCTAATCTGGACACATTAAAGAAAAGACTAATATAGACTGAAACCTTAGCCATTGTCAAAGTTGATCAGAGGAGAAAGACAGTGAAATCACCATATTTTCTAAGAAAAGTTGTACTATATTCAGATATGCATTAAAAAGTGGCTTTTATCTGTAATGAACAGGAGAGATTAAGAGAAAATTTTGCTGAGGAAGTTAAGTTCAGGCAAAGGCAGAAAAATGAATAGTATAGTATGAAGTAGGAAATTGGCAAAAGATACTGATATAAATCTCTGCATATAAAAGGTCTTAAACCCTAGTTCTAATGTAGACTAATGTTCAGAAGTGAAGTGCAAACAAATGAATTGATACTATAAACTCAAAGTGTATAAGGGACATTTTAACATACTATTATTAGAGTATAATATTCGTTTTTACATTTAGTTTTCATGAAAAAAATAATTTTAAAGGAGAAATTGGTATACTCTTACTTAATCCTTACTCTCAAAAAGGTAAACATAGTCTGATGCTTATGTAATAATTACATGAGGACTGATCCAAACATAAGGTAAATATTTACATATAAAATATTACAGTAAAAGACACATTGACATGAATTCCACTCAGAGTACTTCCTTTTCCTTCAAACACATTTATCCCATCATTCTTACCACTTTCTGAAGCATTTCTTGACGTCTTTTTTGTATCATTAGTTGGGCTGTCATAAGTAATTTGATGTCCTGAATTTATTCAAAATGTTTTCTTTCTATGGTCATTTGAACTTTGGAGAAGAGCTAGAAGATGTATGGTATCAGGTCCAGTAAATAAGGTGGATGAAGTCAGACCATAATATTTTTATGAGCCTGGCTGTCCACTGAATACCACTCAGCCCCAACATGCACTGTATTTTTTTTTTTTTTGTCTCAGCTGGTAAAGACAATCATGAAAGAGGACTTTCAGCACTGCTTCGGAATGCTGCAAGAAAAATGAGATGTGTGCGAAGTAAGGGGCAATATTTTTCGGATAGTAATGATGTGCTTTTAAATGTATTTTTAAAGATTTAAACATTTGCTGTACATTTTTATCACAGTTGTATACACACACACACACGCAAAACTTCTATTACCGTTTGGTACGCAGAAAGAAAGTTATAAACCCCTTAAGGGCAAGACCTAATTTACGTGTAAGCCCAGTTGCTAGCATTGTAGGTTTTCAAACTTATTGACTTTCAAAAATATTTTGAATTATACATTCTAGAGAATTATTATATGTAAAGAAGACTGCATGCTTCAAATATTCATTAATTTGAATCCAATTGTCTCCTACTTTTTCTGTATATGGTAATATATTGTTTAGTTATACATTAAGACTAACATATTTGGTCGACTCTGACTACTAATAGTCCTTTCTATATCTACATTCTGTTCTGTCTTATTTGTCTGACTGTTTATCAAATTATATTATCTGTATTAAAACATCACTTCCATTTTCCTTGGTGAGTTATATCATTTACCAGATACCTATCCCTTACATTCCATACACACTTGTATGCTGTTGTCTTTTCCAGAAAGCAAAATTGTACAAATTAGAACAATAATGTCTAAAAAATAGAGCTGTCTGCGACATTTCTCTCAATGTATTTCTTTCTCCTCATGCAAAAATCTCCATGTAGTTCAAGTTTTTCCTCTACTTCTCAGTCCATAGATGTTAATAGCTTTTTGGGTTCCTTACATCCTACTTTAGACTTTTAAATCCTCCTTGAATTACCTACCTTGAGTACCCAAATTGTTTGCTACTGTAGGCTCAGAGAAAATACTCAAGGTAGAAGAATGCACACACTTTGAAACTATGTTGTTAAGTGAAATAAATGAGATACACGGGTTTAAATATTGCAAGGTTTCTCTCATATGAGAAACTCAGAGCATGAAGAGTAAAATAAAAGATAGATAATAGGAAGTAAAAAGATTGACCTTCCTCAGATGGCAAGGGTTTCCAGAAATGCAGAGAAGACAGAAGGAGGCGAGGGAAAGTGGGTGGAAAAAGGAATTCAGATGTGTTATGTATATGCACCAACTCCACACAATAGATGTAAACCTTATGTTCTGCAAATGTACTAATAAAAACATAAACAAAATAATATCTGCATAGTCCAAAGCCCGCAGGAAGCAGGGAGTCAGTTTGTTCAAAGACTGCTAATTCTTTTGGTTGTGATCATGTTCTGCCATTCAAGGAGCCTGCAATATCTTCAGCATAATGCACCATCATGTATGACTCCAGTCTAAACGGTTTTCAGTATTTCAACTGTCATTATATACATGGTAATCTTTCCTCTTTAGTGCTCCTAGACAACTTTGGGTTATTTATCTGACTATATTTTAGGGAAACCAGTTGCTTAAATTTCTTTACCAGCAAAGATTGGTAGTGCCTAGGGATTATCACATTCTTATTGATCTTGGAATTTGAGGATCAGGGCTCAGGTCATAGTAACCACTAAACAAAATACTTATTGACTTTTCACTGGTAATTATTTTGTGTATTTAATTCATATTATCCTCTGAGAGGTTGAACATTGATCTGAGGACAAATGGTCCTGGACAATGATTGGAGACCAAGATCCCAGAGATTTCACACCTGTTATTATTGCAATCCCAGCGTTCTGTACAGACCACATCATGTGAAACTGCAGTTCATTAACCTTTGAAAGAGTGAGCACATTAATCATCTTATGTTCCACACTTCTGAGAAAAGTGAGTTTATTTGTAGGATATTTGTGGGATGAATTTAGTTCTTATTTTTAATATCATTTCTGACATTTTATAACCACTTTAAATAATCAACTGAGAACAAGTTATCCATCCAAGTCTCATACCTCAGAGTTAATGACTAATATTATAAAAGTTTTGATTTATGATAAAAAAAAGAAAACAAAACATGGTGGGGCTGGGGTTTTAGCTCAGTGGTAGAGCACTTGCCTAGCAAGCACAGAGTCTCGAGTTCGATCCCCAGCACCACCCCCAAAAAAGACATGCAGTCATTGTGGAAGTCATCGTGATTTTCAAGAGCATTTAATTCTTAAATATTGAAAAATATCACCAGAGCATGTGCTAACAGTCATTTGGGAATGGAAACCTAAAGTGAACATTGAGTAACTTCATTATGAGAATTAATATTTAAGAGACTTTCAAAGATTTTGTGATTTCCATCTATTGTAGAAATGTACATTACTGACTAAACATAAAGTCAATGTGTAAGTCTATAAAATCACAGTAATTTTCCTGCAAAGTGACTTGGTTATGCGTGTCTATAAATGTCTATGCATCAAGATACCAGTACTAATCAAACAAATAGGTAGCCAGAAATAAAATAATGCAACCTAGAGATCAACATATTAGCCACTAACTTTATGCGTCATCATTCAAGAGTTTTTTTTTTAAATTGATACAACGATCTCATCAGTCATGAACACACAATCAAATTCGTGCAGTAGACATTGTTTGCTTCTTTCTTAGAGTTACATTATGCATTGAAGTCATGCTTTGTCAACTAAGCTCCCAAAATATGAGTCATAGCACCTGTAAAATCAGGGTGAAGGAAATTCTGGCTTTATTTTAATCCTTTACCCAAGTACTATAGCACAGATGGTCTTATTGCTAAACCTTGAAAATTTAAAAGGAAATGCACAAAGGCATAAAAGAAAATTATTTTCTGCTTCCATTGTTTTCTTAAGCAGTTCGATATTAAATCATTGAAATGCCAACAGATTAGGAAGAAGATACTGTATTTCATTACATTCTGTCATTTAGGTCATTTTTTATAGCATGGGATTGCTTAAAATTTAAGAGTCTTTTTGTACTGAAAATTGCTGAATGCATGCAATATTTAAGGAAATAGGTTACTATTCTAGCATTTATTGGATTAACACATTTAACTATTATGAAGAAAAATGTGAATTATTTCTAAAAGGAGTTATCATCACTGAAGCATAAGATACATGTCATGACATATAAGTGTTAGGGATATAATTCTAGAATGTCAATATGAAGTTGACATTCAATTTTCTTTTCATCTTTTATTCTTTTTTGTTTGTGATAAATATATTCACAGTTTACAACTCTGAACACCTGTTTTCTGAAAACTGTAGGATAACTATGACAAAATAGTACAAACCATTACTCTTGCAATCAGTTGTTCTTACAATACATCTAGGTTTACAATACACATAAAAGCATGTTTTAAATACTATAGATTAGGTGGTAATTTATCTAGGCAGCAATAGTAGGATAGGTCAAGGCTAAGAGAAAACTGGTAGATATTGAAGAGGAGATGGTACAGAAGCAGGCTAACAAAGTTTATTCAAGGGCATTTGTACGATTAGTGAAAATGTGCAAAGGATTATTAATAGCATTATATACAAAATAAAACGATCCAGCTAGCTCATGTTAGGTTGATTTTTCACATGTGGAATAAAGGTAGATCAGACTAAAGAAATAAATACAGATTTATTTCTATCTTTGAATGTTAATATTAAATAATCTCATAGCTGAGTTCTTTAACCACATATACATAATATATATTTCACACAGGCAAAGTACAGGTAAATGAATTGAACTGAAATTTTGGCTGCCATCTGTTGCTCAAGGAATAAATTTTGAAGCAAGAACTAACTCAGCCAAAACAATTGTCTTTTTAAAAGTATAATTTTTTCAGGGGAATTTGGTAGAACCCATCATTTTTACAATATACTGTATCACTCACAATCTGAAAGAAATGTAAACACGTGACATAGTCTTAGAAGAAAGATAGCCAGAGATTAAACATGAAATAATCAAGAATTAGTAAAAGTCAGAAAATAATTCAAAAGTAATTGATATATCTATGCTTAATGTTGTACAGAAAATATTCTAGTAGTGAATGAAAAGATAAGAATACTCAGGAGAAAAATATGAGCTAAAACCAAATTTAAATTCAATGTTAATAAATAATGCACTATCTAAAATAATGTATTCTCTAAACAGGTTTCCCAGCATAGGAAATAACCAAGAAAATAGGCACCAACCTTGAAAATGACTCAAAAAATATTATATATTTTGGAAAGCCAAAATATTGAGCAAAAGAGGTGTCTCAGAGACCTGTTGGACAGTATCCAAAATTTCTACATATGTACGATGATAGTCCGTATAGAAAGAACAGAGTAGTTCAGAGAAAAGAAAGAGAACATACTCAAAATAGCTGTTTGTGGAAAGACATACATCTACAGAAATTTAGACATTCAAGAGATCAGGGAACGATGAGTTAGAAAAATGAAAACAAACAACAACTGAAGCAACAACAAACAATCTCTATGTGTTCTAGCCAAAGAGCTAAAAAATTGAAGATAAATTAACAACTTGGCAGAAGCCAGGAAAAAAGTTTACATTGTGTGTAAAACAATCTGGTTGAATATTCAGAAAGTATGAAGTCCAGAAAGCAGTGAAACAATACTATTGCATTGCTGAAAAATTGGTGTTAACTGATATTGAATATCTGCCAAAAATGCAAGAATAAAATTTAAATAAAGGAGGTTCAGGTGAAAAAATATTAAATGATTTTATTATTGTCTATGAAATGCAATGAAAATATGCTGAATTAAATTATTTGGGCTGATAGAAAAAACAAAGAAACAGGATTTCAAATCAATGAAGAGCACTGGAAATACTAGTAAGGAAATATTAATATTTTCCCCTTTATTTTTGAAAGCAAAACACTTGATGTTGAAGCAAAATTATGATTTTATTCTGAGTTCATAATATATTTTTGCATATACACTAGCTAAATATTAATAATTTACACAATTGCTAGAATTTCTCCTTTCAAGAAAAGTGGAGAAATGTTCAGTCAAAGTGAACTTCCTGATATTCAATGTACGCTGCTATATTTAAAGAAATTACATTAAAAAAAGTAAATTCTTCCAATCAAGAAAAATTTCTCATGAAATTCATTGACAAATTAAATATGATTTTAACTAAGTCTTGGGAAAATCCTCTGAAGAAAAGAGACCAAAATGAGTCTTTTTTTTTGACATGATAATATTGACATATTTTTGAAGTGTCCGTAATGTTTAAAAAATGTATAAATAACCAATTAAGGTAAGAGGTCTCATTTAGAAAGAAATGCAAAAATTATTTTTAAAAAAAAAATTTATTTTGTTTTCTCTTTCTAAAACAAACTGTAAGGTTATTTTATTCTGAAAAAGGACCTGTGATTTAATATTCTTTTTAAAAAATTACTGTTAACCTAGTTATTTGCAGTAGAGTTTGTTTAACATCTGCTGAAGGGTAAATGGTATAACAGGGTCTAATTGCTAATAGTTATATTAAAAAATTTAATTTGGAACCTTTGTTTTCTCCACCAGTGCAATCAAATTAGGTTTCTCATATTGGCTATTGACTATGAGAGATCTTCAATCTGATGTTTAGATCACAGTTCCTAATATTATTAGTGGGAGAAATTGTCTTCTCCATTTTGCACCGTGGGTAAATGTTGACTTGAAACAATTACATTAAGCTTTACTTTGGATTTCAAGTTCAGGTTTTGCATGTAGAATTTGCACTACTTTGAACAGCTATCACTTGCTTTCTTATTTCCCTCCCAGTTGAAATAATTTACCATCTGTAGATGCATCTATTTCTTTTGTGTTCATTTGTTAGGTTAATTAACTTTTTACTATTTTTGTTTGTTTTAATGCAAGGCTTAATAGTTAATTTAACTATAATTAACTAAAGAATGCACCTTGTTATACTAAAAGCAAGTTAAGAAGTCTGTAAATTAAATATGAGTTTTTAAAAAATAAAAACAATTATCCCATCTAATACATATCACATTAAAGCTCAAAATCATTAGTTTTAACAATAGGACATGATAAATAAACAATCATTTTTGGTCACAAAAATTTTTTTCTCTTTCTTTATAATTTCTATTTTAACTAACAGAAACACCTGTTTTTGTAACATTTAGGAAATCAGAAAGCCAGATCTTATTCCTAACATCCCCCTAAGTTATACTTTCGTAGTGGTTCTATGTTCATTCTGTGACTAAAAATGTATTTCCCCTATTTCCCTGGCCACTTTCTTTCTGAATACATTATGTAACATAGCTCTTTTTTGTTTTTAAAACAAATTAGATATTCTAAAATGGTAGTATCAATCAAAATTCTAACAAGTGAAATTATTTAATACTTATTTTTAGTTCCTTAGATTTCACTTAGAATAATATGGACATAAAATTTTGACTTTTTGACTAACTCACACCAGTTCTTCATTAGTTGGCACTGCAGAGAACATCTCTCCCGGATGATTCTTGTGGGCCGCATACTGTTTGAGGAGACCAGGGAGTTCTCAGCTGCTCTCTATCTTCAGCTGCTCAATCAGCAACCAGTTTCACTAAAGATCTGATTAGCGATTCAGCTGCAGAGGCCCAGTTCCCAGAACCAATCTTAGTGTAGACACTTGTCTGGCAATGTCTCTGATGCATGGAAGATGGCACCTGTGGGGAAGCTCATGACAATCACACATGCATGCCTAAGAAAAGTGGGCAATTCAACAGTACAGGGCCAGTATTTGACCACCAAATGGCAGTTGTGAGGATCAAGCTTTTCCCTTTTTATCAGTAGCAGAGGAATCAGGAGGAAGAGGGGTGCATTTTAAAAAAAGAAACTTTTCATTGGAGAAATTGTCTTACATCCAGAAGTTGACCTTGAAGCTTTCCATTGGGAAGCCATGGTGCTTTTACACATGGTGTCTAGTAAGATCTCTCTGTCCATTTGCTGTCGTCTCAGGTGAAATTATTCACAGTTTGTGTAATTTTTCTCAAGCTTGTGTTAATGGCAACCAGACATTATCTGTAGCAGTAGGAAGCCTCCCTTCCTGTTTATACCTGATTTGCTCTTTACAGGTTATACAATTGTAAACTATTTTAAATGCCTCCCAGGAGAGTTCTATATTCAAGAATTTACTATGTGAGTTTCAATAAGGTTGATCGTTTTGACACAAAACTGATTATCCTATCTTTCCCCATCTTTGATTAGACGAGAACACTGTGGATAATATTTTCATTACAAAACCCACTTGCCCTATTACCTTTCCAAAGTTTGTGTTAAAATCAGTGAAAAAATGTATAATCTTATACAGCCAAATGCCACATTGGTGTATTACTTATTAATTTACAAGTGATTGGATTAAAATCTTACTCTATTCCTTACTAAAAAAAAAAAAAAAAATTCAGTGACAAAACACCAAGACTCTGCTACTTGAAAAGGACTTCAAAATGAATTTTATTTGGAGATTTAAAAGTCTCTAGAAATTAAATGGGAGGCTTAAGAAGTTCCTTGAAGCTTAGACATATAGGCCAGATTTCTTAAGCTTTTTTTTTTTTCTTTTGCACAAATCCGTAAAATAAAGTCTCTAGGGCTGAGTGAGCATGCTGACCAATTAGACTTAGCTGTGGCCACCTAGGCAATGCTTCTTATATTGATTTCCTCTCCTTTCTCGGTCAACAGCTCTGACTTTTTATTCCTGTTCTCAGAGAACATTTTCTATATTATCTGCCTGTGATTTTGATTCAGCTTCTACTTTGAGGAGATCTAGTTCGAAAAACAACTAATATATTTAACATTTCTTGAATATTTTTCTTTTCTTGCTGATAATTGGTGAATCCAATTCTCTATAAGAAAAGATTAAATGATTATGTCTTATATAACCTGAACTAAAACAATTAAAAACTCTAGACATTCTAAAACTAGTACACGTGGCAGGCATACAATAGGAAATTTGGTTCTACTGTTAACTCAGGAAACACAATGTGAAAAGTTTCCAGAATATAAAGGGCATAATTTCAAAATTGTAAATTTAGTGAAGGTGCAACTTGTAGGTAATATTATATAGTAAATACATACGTGATTTTTTTTTTTGTGGTGCCAGGGATTGAACTAATCTCCTGCATTTTAGTAAAAAATATATATGTTCCAAATCTTACATTTGATAGATTACCCATTCTGTTAATAGAAAATACATAAGAGTGTAGATGTCACTTTGAGCATATGTTTCTGCCTATAATGGTCATTTATGTGTGAGGCGTGGTGGTACTAATTTATTCTTCACAATTTAAAGAACTATTATACCTGCACATTAGGGAAAATGTTAACAACACAAGAACAAAAAACTGAAATGCATAGCTGTATTATGAAGGAAATGTGCACGTATTTACACACAGTAATTAACATGTTTTTGACTCTATTTATCTTATGTTCAACTTTATAAGCATTTCTGCCTTTAAATCAGTATGCATTAAGTATAAGTGGTAAAATTGTCCAATCTCTCCTCTTGAAACAGATATCCTAATTTAATCCCTAGCATCTCTTTGTTATGTGGAGAATTTTAGGATTTTATAGATGCACAAAATAGATAAAAAAGAGAAATTTCTATTTGGCCTTCACTAGCTTGCTCTACTTCTCATCTCGAAAACAGATTTTTATCTTTGAAAAACAGCCAGAGTTAGAAGGAAATATAAAACTTGAACTAAAATTTATAAATACCTAATGGTATTTGAATATTTTCCACATAAACTTTCCCAATTCGCATACTTTTTTAAAAAGTTACATTTATGAAAAAGTTAGATTTTCTTCATCATCAAAGATACTGAATTGCTTGCTGTTACTTTTGCATCATGTTTGATTGACATATTATATGTGTGCATATTTATAAGGTGCAATATGATATTTTGATTCATGTATATACTGGTTGATTATTAGCAGCCTAATTAGCATGCCTATCACCTTCAACTTTTATCATTTCTTTATGATAAGTGTATTCAAACATTTCCCTTAACTATTTTGAGATATACATCCTGTTAATTATATTCACCTTAATGTTCCATAGAACACCAGAATATATTCCCCCTACCTAATCATGACATTTTACCAGTAGAGCAAACTCTGCTCATTCTCCCAATCCTCTACTGCCCTAAAGTTATGCTAACCATTATTCTACGCTCAAATTCTATGAGATAAAAATTTTAGTTTCCACATAAAAATAAGATTATGCAATATTTACCTTTTGTACCTGGCTTCCCTCACTTAACAAATTTCCTTTACACATTATTATTGCATTAAATACTTTTCATTTTATCATTGAATCATTAACCCATTTTTTATTAGCCAGATTTTCCATCCCTGAGAGACAATACCTGATACACACAACATAAAGGAAGAGTGGTTAAATTTGTCACATGGTTTCCAGGGATTTGGTTCATGGCCACTTGGGTTCAAGGAAGAAACATGACAAAGACTGGGCAGTTAAAGGTGCTTAGTTCACAGGATCCAGGAAGCAGAGCAGAGGACCAGTGTCTCAGAAGGCCTTGAGACCACAACCAGTACACAGGATCAATCCTCTACTGTCCTCCCAAACACACCCACAAGTATGCTTTCCTAATCTCAGTGTCTTCCAAGACAATTAAGTTGACCAAGTTAGTTTAAGCACCACATTCTACCATTGTCAGTTTGACACCCAAACCCATCTCCATGAATCACACTTAATGTCTAAATAAACAACATAAATAACAAGCTAATTATTTCACCTAAAATGTTACAATTGTCCTGTGTACAACAGATCTTCCTTCAAAACCTGGGTGGAAGTCTCCTTGACCCCACAACTCTTGCATACTTCATGTGGGTACAACCATCATCAATGGGCAACACCAGGGCTGCCTGTCAGCTAGAGCAGTGGTCTGTCTCCCTGGGACCAACGTTCGGTGGCATCGGTACAACAGAAAAGGACTGGCTGTAGTGCCCAATGTCACAGTTCCATGGCCAACTCAGACATATCAGAAGTGTGCTTTACTAAGGCCCTCAGTGGTTCCCAAGCAACCAAACTGTCACAATTACCTTAAGCATTACACATTTTAAATTAATGTTTTTGATGCCCAAAATATAGGAAACTGAGCCAGGCAGGGTGCACAAGGACACGAGTCTGTAACCTAGCCTGCTAGGAGGTGAGGCAGGAGTACTATCAAGTTTGGGTCCAGTCTAAGAAACTTACTCACTTAATGAGATCCTTTCTTAAAAAAAAAAAAAAAAAAAG
>QZML01000186.1:1353013-1363086 GCA_016801275.1 Hystrix brachyura | reverse complement strand
TTAAAAAAAAAAAAAAAAAAGGCAAAAGTTCTGGTTTCAATTCTTAGTGACAGAAAATTGACATCTGGTTTCATTCTTTTGCATGCTCATTCCAATATTCCTAGCATCATGTAGTAAATAGACAGTCCTTTACTACATTGGGTATGCTTGGTTCCATAGTCAAAACCAGTCAGTTGTAAATGCACAGAATTATTTCTGAGCTCTTTATTCTGTTCCACTGGTCTGCAAGACTGTTTTTAAGTCAATACCATTCAATTGTAGTTACTACAAATTTGTACTACACTCTGAAGTGAGCTTTCTGCCTCAATGCCTAGAATATAGGGGTTTAAACATAAATGATTAATAAAAAAAATATTTGAAGGAATACAGCTCATTTGAGATAGGTCATAAGAAATTATTTTTCTACAACTTTTAAAGATAAAACATTAAAGTCCTATTTTTGTTCACATTAAAGATCTGCCTTTTTTCACTATAATAATATTATCTTAAATTTTTAGCACTTTTAAATTACATATTACAGTTAATATAAATTTTTCAGGGATTGATTCAACCTTATTTTTTAATTAAAATGATCATGCTTACTAGTAGAAAAATATATATATCCTCAATGTGAATATTATATGTCAAAATATGATTAAATTAAAGATAAAGAGAATTTGTTTATCCTACATTACTGGGCTGCAAATGCAGTGAGAAGTTTTCTTACCAGAGTAAGACAGAAGGTTTAATGAGAGACACCAAAGAGAAGAAAGCAATATAAAGAAGATGACTGAGGTTTTACTGGCCCAGTTAGATGACATAGAGTGCTGGCACACACAGGAAATGAGAAAGTCAGAAAATTTTGCAATTCTGTGTCACTTTAATTTCAGACTTTTGTCTTCTGGAATATGATCAGTTTAATTGCTTCAAGGGTCAAGTTTGCAGTAATACATTATAGAAATCCTAAGAGATTAGTACAGAGTGAAAATTCGCACGTTAATAAATAGTAATTTAATATTATATAATGATATAGGTTTTACAATCCAATAAAGAAAACAGAGTACATATTATTCTTCACCTAACAAAATAAGAAAAAAAATTCATTATAAATTGAATAATCTTGCATCCAAACTTTACAAAATTTTTAATCTACAGATGTTAGTTTAACTGTGAAACTGACACTGTGACATTTTATATTGCCTGGCAGAAATATAAAACTATGGCTTTCACCCTCACTTCAAGAAATGATGGCTATAAACTGAACTGATATAAAAAATGAGATATTCTGTTCAATATTACCCTACAAATTTATGCTTTGCACGTTTCAAATTATTACACTGTATATTTCCTATTTGTATTAGAAATGCCAATGTTTTATCAGGATTTTATAAATTCAGTGCAAAAATTTCTACTTATGCTTCTAACCACTAATTCTCCTTTCAACTTCTTTTGAGAAACTTAAATATGCTCAAAATCAGGTCTGGCTAATGGAATGCTTTTGAATTTTCACATTATTCATATTTACACCAATATACACAATGGCGTTTTAAAAGTGGTCAAGGTCTGTGTATTAAAAATGAACAGGAATCTACTTACAACTATATAAGAATGTCAGACTGCCTGCACATGACTCAGTGAGACAGGTCAATCTTCTTTGATATTCATTTGTCCTTGAGTCCCTTTCACTTCATTCATCAGGCTTCTCTCGATAGAAAAAGGCGTCATTCATTTTTAATCAGTTGAGATTACTTCTCTCACTAGTGGTCATCTAGAACTATCTGATTGCCTGTGTTTCTCTGGAGACCCTCCTGTATTCATTACTTAAAAAAAAAAATACGTATTTCAACATGGTATCAAGAAACAATACTACTCTTTTCCATGGTCTTGTTCCTTCTTCATTTGTATTCAACTTAAGAGAGGGTAAGTGAAATTTCAGGATTAAAAAACATGCCTATAATACATCATGTCGAGTGACTGCACTGTGAGTCAAGGAAACTGTAGAACACGGAAGGTTGCCTGTCTCTTGAAAGATTAGCTAGTTCCACAAAGGTAGCACACAGAACTCCCCTACTGCAGACTGATGCGCTGAGCAATAACGCCTAGAACAGTTTTTGTTACATTTATAGCCCTTCTAAAAGAGTTATGTAGATTCATTTTGACTTCATAATGTTGTTATTGCTTTTTCAAATGTGCGTCTATAGTAAATTTCACAATCCCTTTTATGTTTTAAGGTTTCACCTTAATTTTTTTTCATTTTACATTTCCTCAGCATTTTATGTATTAATTGATTTATTCATTTATCAAACCTTTTTAGATTCATTTCATAATCCATTCTAGGAATACTTAAGAAAGCAAAGAGCAGAAGGTAATACTCTTGGCCATGATTGAGGCCAATGGAAAAACAATAAAATAAAGACCTAAAACATATCAGTGGAAACCCAACTATAGTAACATTAAAAGCATTGTACATAATGTAAGAGAATATAAAGTAGTGTTATTTCCCAGGGTCGGTAAAGTATAAGATTTCGGCATAGGAAAAGATCAATTTAATGTGATTGATTCAGAACCACCTCCAGGGTTTAGTAGAAAACAGATTGTTGGGGCCTCGTCTAGGAAGCAACCCTACAGTTTACATATCTATTAAGTTGCTTAATCTTTCTTGTTTATGGAAAGATTTTATTTGACTTTTAAATTACATAATGAATTTATGTTCTTTATATATAATGGGTAATATGAGGAAATATATCTTTAATTATTATTGGTCATCGATGAGTGCTTATCTTATAATAAACAACAATATAAAATTATTTTAATAAGTTCAAAATTATGATAATTAATTCAAGGTAGAAAAATAAAAATATATTAAAATGTGAATATATCACTGATCTTCTCAAGAAATACATTTTCTTTATTCTCATAATGTTGTCTTAACTTGTTTCCTTATAATTCCTTGTTATAATAAAATATTAGTCTATGTAGAAGACATCCTGTATACCTCTTTTCCTTTGCATCCAAACTTCCAGAATAATCTCTCAATTTATCTGAAAAACAAAAGCAATCTTACATCAATACTATTTTTAAAATAATTTTTGTGATTTTTTTAATGCAATAACAATAAAATATTTAATTACCCAAAGACTATCCCATGTTCCACTGTAAGACATTCCTTTACCCTGCACTGAGATCTACTACTACTTTTGAACTTCTCTATCATTTTGCTGAGATTTCTAACTAAAAAATTTCACTCATTCTGTTACAGTTGGTGCTTACTTACCATACTGATCACACTGTTAGCTTCCTCAGAGAAAAATGTGTCACGTTTATGTCTTTATTCTAAGCAAATGATGCAGCTACCCCATAGGGTAGGCATCGTTAAATTATTACTTAGTTTATATGTCCATAAATTATTGATTTTAGTACAAAATTTTAAAAAGAGCAAGAAGAAGAAATGTAATAGAAGAATGAAGACAGCTTATCCAATGCATTTTATTCGTGTATTGGAGACATTTTTAAATTTCTACAATTGCTCTAATTATAGAAACCTAATATGAAAAATTAGGAAGAAAATAAGAGAAATTTAGGTGTGATGATGACCACAGGAAGGTCTTTATAGTCAAATGTGGTAAATTTTTGTAATCCCAGAACTCTGGGAAATTGAGGCAATAGGATTGTTACAGTTGAATGGGCCAGAAATAGTCCAGGTCCTTGTGTAAGACGAGGAATGAATTGCAAGCACACACTCCGTGGTAGGTAACTGTGTTTACTGTACTATTCCCTCTTGAGAGCCCTGGTCCCCAAAAATCTTTGAGGGAAGTGGGAATAGTACAGTTAGAAACAAAGGAGCTGAGTGAGTCACTCCCTTCCCCAAAAGTTTAAATATAAACATAAACATTTTAAGTATTATCTACATTCCTGCCTTCTTAGAGGAAGTACAAAACATAATAGCAAAAGCCTATCGCCCCACCCTAGGGAACAGGGTCCTGAAACCAGTGAGAGACTCAGTGGGAGGCACCCGGAAGTCAGAGAGGGTTACCCTTTAAATCTAAGGAGCCTGAGTTAGCAGGCCCCTTCCCGGCATTTGTGCCACATTCGCAGGCCATTCTTTCACTCATATGCGCCTACCCTCTTTTACCCTTCCTACCCTTTTCCCTTTTCCTAGCCCTGGGTGCTGCCTTCCTAGAGATCTCTAATAAACACAGCTACCTACCACGGAATGTGCGCTTGGAATTCTTTCCTTGTCCTACAGAAGGACCTGGACTATTGCTGCTCCACTCAACTGTAACAAGATCGCAAGTTGGAGCCCTGTCTGGGCAATTTAGTAAGTTAGTGAGACATTGACTCAAAATAAAATAAATGAAAGGGGCTGGGGATTAGCTCATTGTGACTATTCTGGGCTTCATTCTCAGTTCTAAAAGAAAAAGATTTTTTATCATATATATTAATTAAATACGTTTATTTTACGTGATTTCTTCTATTACATAGAATATGTAATCTTTAGATATTTTTCTATTCAGATAAAAGAACAACTCTAAACAAGTCTCTTTCATTCCCTTGGGACTATATTGAGAATATCAAGCATTAATCAATTTATTTGAGTACTTTCTTTTATTAATGAATATTTTCCGTGTGTGATATTTGTGACCTTTCCAACAGCAGTGTTGTGGTTCAAGTTAAGGACAACCCTCAGAATTATTTTTGAGGCAAAAGAAGTTGTAATAGTCCTATAATTTCTTCTTAATATGGGAAAAGTATTCTCTTCTCAGTCTCTTCCTAAGTGAAAGATACAGTATGTTTGTGCAGTTTGAACCTAATCACATCTGTTAAATTCAAGTTCAACTGCTTGTAGTGAGCATTCGTTTTATGCTTTTTTAAAAAATACACATCCTTTAAAAAACTACTATGTGTTAATAGTGTGATTTACAGTAAGTCTTTGATTTCTTGTTTTCTTCTTTTCTTGTTTCTTGGAAATATCAGTCTCATATCAGTACCCAATATTATCTTAGAAAAGTAGCAAGATTTAATCCAATATATTTTATAAAATATCTAATTGAATGCATTTGAATAGTGTTTGCCCTATGTCAAATAATTAAAATAATTGTTTTTGTTCCGTATATATGTACTCGTAGATGAATTTAATTTCATTTCTTTTAAATAGAGAATGGAGACTGTCATGGTATGTAAATAAAATTATCTAGTAACAGAGAAGTTTTCAGAGTTTTTAATTTAACTTGAAATCAGAATAGTCATAAAAAGTACCCATTAAAAATGTTGAGTTCTATATCCCTATCTTTGACAAGTTAGACAACAAAGTAACTTGTGTATACTCCAAATGTTGATGAGCATTTTTGTAACCTAAGCGATCTTATTTCATGAAAGATCAATTGTTTGTATAAAACTCATATAATTTCATGCACTAATTTTTCAATCAAAACAAATATTTATTAAATAAATTACATATACAAGACATGCTGAGTGTGAAATTTCAAAATAACTCTGAGATAACGCTTCCCAAAACTTTGTAATAAGATAAACTACTAAAGTGGAGGAGATGTTAATGGAACTGGCAAATATTCACAGATTGAAAGTCAACTTGAACTAAATGTTCTAATATTATGATTCTTTCTCAGCTTTCTGAAAGATAATTCTGTAAGTCATTTATGTTGAGAGAGTAAAGAGTGACTAGTAAACTGTTCCCCTTTCCCTTTATGACTATATTTGAAATATGGTGTAACATACAATTTAGAAGTCAAAATGCTTTCATACCATTTCATTCAGATCATTAAATGCTAGTTCCCATTTGAATCTTTTTTCTGTCTAGTAAAGTACAGAAAAACTCTCTATGATGCCAGAGACCATCCTTAAAGTCCTAAGTATTCTGGGAATCAAAACTGTATGAGACATGGAACATCAAAAATACAAAAACATAAAATAAATATTATTGAATTTCTTTATTTTTCATTATTAATATTGATAAGAGATGAAAGATGAATAGATAGATTTACAGAACATGCATTCTCTTGTATTTCTATTTAGTTTGCCCCATTAAATATTTTTATTCTATTTTGCTAATTATTAAATGAAATATACCTTCAGAAATTATGTTTTCAGAAAACACTCTGCTTGTCAACTCAAAAAGTTAATAATGTATCTTACCATACAAAATTTTTGTAATAAATATCTCTAATAACATATTTTCTATACTTCTATCCAATCACATGAATTAAATAACCTAAAATTTTGCTTATTTTTCAATAGTGTTATTTCATAGAGGGGTCATGCAAAGGATGTCCACTACTTGCTTGAAATTTGCAGTAACTTTCTTCAATAATCATATTGTAAATTTATTCTCTAAGATATGAATATTTGACTTATAATCTTGTCTGTTCTGGAGGAAAAAATAATATTCACATTAAGAAACTCTTCCACTACTCTCAATTTTGTCTCAATGGCATCTCAATTTTCACAGATCAAAATAACTTTGTATTTCTTTTTTATTTTCATTTCAGAAGAAGGTACATTATGTTAGTAAAAGAATTATGTTAATAATTCTGAATTTATGGTCTTTATTTACATTTCTAGTGAAACTATACTTTAACAAAACTCACCTTCTGTATAAAGTAATATAGCAGGAGATAATCTGTCATTCCTCATAAAACCCTATAACCAGCATCTGTGTGAGTGAGGTTGAAGGATCTAGGAATCTAGGAAGGAGACAAAGGAACTCTAGTGTGGAGCACAAATAACTGAAAAGGATAGTTGCAAACAGAAAACTTGGGGAATCTTTAGAAGGTCCTGGGTAGAAATGTTAGAAATTTCCTTAAAGCCAATATTCTCTTTCACTGGCCATCTACACATGTTACTTACTTTGATTTTCTTATTGTAATGTCTAGGAATACTAGTACAGTGTTGAATAAAAGTAAGCAAATTAGAATTCGATGTCTCAGACAGAGTAGACTGTTCAATATTATACCATTAAATGTGATTTTAACTGCACATTTTTCATAAATGAAGTTCTCTGGTAAACCAGGTTGAAAGGATTCTATTTTATTTCTAGTTTGCCAGAAGTTGTTTTGTTTTGTTTTTAACTAAGGAGTGTTGAATTTTTTTGAAGAATCATTTTCAGCTTCTTTGGAGTTCTTTTTTTTTTAATGTTTTAGTGTGTTAATGTGATGAAATATATGTAAAATTGTCTGAATTAAACCAACTTGTTCATAGTAATATACAAATATGTTTGTGTAAACACGTATACAGTATTTCTTAGTCTATTCAGGCTGTGTATCAAAATATCATAAATTAGGTAATTTACCTCTATAGGCTCTGAAGGATGATTTTTCCACAGACTTACCCACCATGATGATGTTCCATACAACATTGCCTTTGACCCAAGAATATGCTTCACACATGGTCCAGAACCCTCAAAAATGAAAGTAAGGATCACCACACCAGGTTAAGAAGTAAGACCCAATGAGGTGCTTGTGGCAGGCTAAGAAACACAGAATAGATAGTAAAAGATAGTAGTTATATATACACCAGGTACCACTGCAAAAAGTTACAGAAAGAAGTAATATGATCACGATTTTAAGTATTTCTTTTTGATTTTGGTAATATATTTGTGCATATATACTCATATATTAAGCAAATAACATTGATTTCTATCATTCCAACATAATACTATGTGACTTAGTATTGGTACTTAAATATTGCTGAATGGCATTTTAATATTTAAGAATGTTAATATTTAATATTTAAGAATGTCTGGAAAGCATCACCCAAAGAAAAACTTTTCCTTCTACTCATGGGAGGGAATTAGCATGCTTCCGATTGTATGCAGGATAATTGTATCGCATTAGGTGTTACTATGAACTTGCCATTATGTTTGGAGTTTAAGTGTGGTTTAGAGGAATGTATCTGCTTGTCAAATTGACAAGGAGTGAATTGCAACTGTTAATCATATGTCAAAATGACTGCACTATGAAACAGCTAACATATTAATAGATATATGTGTCTACACAGTATTTTCAGAGATGCATGGCATTTAAGCTTGATAATTAAGGAGGGGAGTCTGTACTACATGGCTTAGGCACCAACCAAAAGGTTTGTTGACGGGATCCAATAAAGGAAAGAAGTGATATGGCATGCATTTGAAGAGTTCTATTCAGCTTGAGTGAGTGTGTCTTTTGCTGCTATCTCCTGTAGACATTAGACTCTAGTTTCTTTAGGCTCTCAATGTTCATTACAAAAATGACTTTTTGGGGAGCTTCAAGGCCCTCACTCCTAGACTGGGGCCACATACTTGATCCCTCTTGTTACACAGCTTTCAGCTGGGTGGACTTAACAGTTACTGGATACTCTCGCTCACTAGTGCACAGATGGCTATTATGTACTATATTCATTGTGTATTGTACTGCCTCTGCTCCCATAAGATTATGTAATAAATAAACATAATTATATCTATAATCTATTTTTCTAGAGGAACTTAATCAATATAGATGGAGGGTACGTGAATGGATAGATAGATAAAGTTGATACAAATGGGATTCAAAGTTAACTAACATAATTGACATGATATCTAGTATAAAATAAAAGATAGATAGAAGGAGACAAGGGGAGAGATCTCTTATAGACGCAAAAGGGTCTTGGAGACCAAGAGCGAGAGGGGAGAGGGAAAATAAGTCAAAGATATGTCATATACAGCAACTTAATAACTCCAATGAATATAATTTATATCATAAACATGAGATAAAATGAATAATATCAACAATAAAGAAAATAGGCATCTAGAGGAGGAGGGAAGGATTTGGGAGGGGAAGGAAGGGAGTTTAGAGAAAATAGATCTATTATGTACATGTACCAAATCCACAAGATGATTATAAACTGCATGCATGACAAACAAGTACTAATAATGCTTTTTTAAAGGATGTAAACCAATTACAACTTTTAAGAAAGACAATCATGTGATACCCATCCTGAGATACAACACACCAAAAAGTTATAAATACTCTCAACACAGTATAACAGAAAGTATCAGTGAACTTTAGACCAGAAAGAGAATTTACACACTGTGAAAGACAAGAAGTTGAATGAAAAATAATAAAAATCAGAATGTATAGGGTAAGTGAGATATAACCAAAGAATCAATATTTAGAAAAGTAGATGGGTCTCTGAAAGAACATTGGAAAAAGGAAAAGCTAAAAAAATCTTTCTGTAGAAATTAACTGTTAATTGTGCATTTTAAATATGGAGAAATTATTTTTCAGAAATGAAGGGAAAGTCAAATATTCTCTGATTAAAACTAAAAGAACATTTTACTGGCAGAACTGCCCTTAACGATGGGAGACAGGAAGTTCTTTAAATAGAAAAACTGACTAAAGAATTCTCTAAATTTAATAAAAGGATGAATCTTAGGGCATAAAAAGAAAAAGACACATGAATAGTGGAAAAAAGTCAAAATATGAGAACATGCAATCGATTTTTTTCTTATCCAGATGTGTTTTCTAAGTCATATTTGATGTCTGAAGTGGAAAAAACATCATGTTTGATACCATGATGTTTAAAAGTAGTGAATATTAAAAGAACTAAGGGAAAATAACACATCCATTTCCACTGGCCATTCATAAATTGAGTAAAATATTCAAGTAAGTAAACTGATATGTCACATATGTGCATTATAAACATTCAACAAAATGCTACAGAAATTATGAAGAGATTGATTCATTAAATATAACTAAATCAAAGCAGAATGCTAGAAATATTTCATATATTCTTCGGTGGGGTTAACGAAAAGAGAAATGGAAACCCTAAAAATCATATTTAAACAAATGATGGAATAACACACCTAAGCAACAATATAAAAATAACCACTTAACATGTAAATTATATATGTATATTTATCAAAAGAAAGAGTTTGGCAGAATTCAATACGAATACACAAGCAAATGATATACTGCTTATAAAAAAAGTAATTTCCAATGTAATAAAATAGAGTAAAAGTGAAAGAATTAAAAGCAGTTCCCATCACACATTAATTTAAAATAAAACAATCAAAAGTATATCTGAACCAAACAACAGAGACTCAAAATACATGGATTAAAAAA
>QZML01000186.1:1329984-1352545 GCA_016801275.1 Hystrix brachyura | reverse complement strand
AAAAAAAAAAAAAAAAAAAAAAAAAAAAAAAAAAAAAAAAAAAAAAAAAAAACCTGATGGAACCGAAGGAAAAATACAGATAAATATAAAATTATAGCTCAGAACCTCAACCTACACCCTTTACACCCTAGGAAATTGCTGGAATCCTACCAATAAAATCGCTTCTGAAAAACAGAATCAAGCAATAGGAACAGACTGATACATGAATAGCACTCTACCCAACCCCAGGTGTACAATCATATTTTTAAAATTGCCATAGAACATTCATTGTGGTAGAGTACATGGGACACAGAACATTTCAAGAAATGAAATAAGAACTGAAATCCTACTATCAGTAACAGACAAGAGGAAAAATTAATAAAAAGTGAAAACTAAATGGCACACATCTAACCAAAATCCAGTTTTAAAGAGTTAGCTTCAAATATTTAAAACAAATAGAACGAAATCGAAACAAACTATGTCCCATCAAAACGTTTAAATACAAATAGAGTTGTGTTTAGAAAGATTAATGGTACTAAACTTTCACGTTAGGAATAGGAAAAGTTTTCAAATCTCTGACATAAATTCCTACTACAAAAATATAGCAAAAGAAGAGTAAAATAAGTGCAAAGCAAAAAGAAAGAGTGAAATTAAAAGAGAAAGAATGAATGGTATGGAAATTTTAAAAGCTGTTGGGAATATCAGTGTAATATATGCTATTGGGTCTGAAAATTTCATAAAATTCCAAGACTACCTACATTTGACAAAATACACACAAAACAGTATCATACATGAACTAGGGAATAATACTACTTATTGCCATCCTTAATGTATGAGATTATAAAAACAATTTTATTTTCGTAAATTTGGCTGCTTATAAACATGACACAGTGAGTCTGGCGTGGTGGTACAGCCTGGCAATCACAGCTACATGGTAGCTGAGCAGGGGAACTACAAGTGTTAGGCCAGACCGAGTAACTTAGGGAGCCCTTGCCTAAAGATGTAAAGGAAAAAGGGCTGTGGATGTAACTCTGTAGCAGACAGCCTCTGGATTCAATCTCCAGTACCAATGAATAAAAAAACCACGATAACATATCACCTCAGGCCAGTAAGAATGACTACTATCAAAAACATGAAAGACAGCAAGGGCTGCTATAATGTAGATGTGGGGAACGGGGACACTTGCACACTGTTGTTAAGAAAGGAAACTGGTAGAGTCATTGTGGAAAACAATATGGAGGGTCCTCAAATCTATAGTTACTTTATGGTTCAGCCCTCCCACTGCTAAAGAGAGAAATCTCTATTTAAAAGAGACATCTGCACACCAATAATTATTGCAGTATTGTTTACAATAGCCAAAAATGAAGTAATTTAAATATCTATCCCTGATAAACCAATGAAGAAATGTGCATATCCCCAGTGAAAACTTATTCAGTCATAACAAAAATAATCCTCCAAGCACTCTAGGAGTCAGAGGCAGGAGGACTGTACAACTAAAGTCAGCCTGGCAGTTTAGTGATTTAATGAGACACTGCCTCAAAGTAAGAAAAAAATCTACAGGCCCACATGGTTTTATTGAAGAATTTCACTAATGCTTAATGAATATTCAACACAATTTTATACTCCCCCACAAAATGGAAATAGAGAGATAGATTCTCTACTCAAGTTATGAGTGTAATATTTTAAGCTTACTCAAAATAAAGCTATTACAAAAATATGCTACCGACTAAAATTTCTCATGAATTTACATACATAAAAATATCTTCAACCAAATAATGTCACCTACTGAGAATGAAAGGGGATGTGAAATAAAGTAATTTGAAAAAATCGAGCCAACATGTAGACAAGATAGGGCTAGGATTATACATTATTTTTATTAATTATTTTTTGAGATTAAACTATCCTCATCCCTGCAGCTTTCATCAAGTTGGGAATTAAGAAGTTACATTGTTTTACTGACCTATAAGGAAGGGTTTAATAAGTAAAATTGGACATCAACTGTTTCTTCATACAAACACCACAATGTAACTAATAAAAGCATGCTAGGGTGAAGAAAACTTCTACTCTGATTTATTGAAGGAAGAAAAAATTCATTGCTTGCCTGGCATACATGTCTAATCTCTCTCAAAAATAATTGTGATTTATGATGACTTGGGTATTTTTTTCTGTGCAATAAATCATGTCATAATATTCAATGTTGGCATCACCAATACAAATCAAAATGCAATAATTGAAAACCTACATTTATGAACAGAAATCTTCAATAAAATAAATAATATATTTTATAAATTAAAACATGATAATTTGATATCAAAGTATGAAGAATTAGTCTTCAAATATTAATAATATACAGATATTCAATATGATTATTTAGAGAAATTACACCAAAGTATATTGTTTTAAATGTGAGTTAGCATTTTATTAATGTTAGAAGTGTCATTCAGGCTGAACAGTTTGTTCTTGTAGTTGGAAGTTTCCTTTTCATTTTTAGGAAACATGTGCAATATATGTGTGTGTGTAGGGAGGAAGAATTTCTGCAGACCCTACCAACAGCATCTACACAAGATTTCCATCTCTCCTCTCCATTTTCCTCACTACTGCTAACTTTTGTCTAATCTCCTCACCAATTAATTGGTTTGTTGACTTCTACAATGTCCATCACTCATCCTAACCCCTCCAAACTCCCAACACGAAATTCTTCAGTTATTTCCAAACACTGTGGCAAGCATAATAATTTTAAAATACAAATATGGCACTTTGCCTTATTACTAACAAACATTTTGAGTGAATTCTCTTTTTTAACATTTTAGTCATAAATTTTACATATCCTACAGAGCATTGCATGATGAGCTACCTGTTATACATCTGTTGTTTTGGCAGGCCTGAGAACTATTTTCTTATTCTCTATTACAAGTTCTTCAAATCTTCCTTGGAAGATACAGATACCCGCCAACATAGACACTCGTGTAATTTGAGCCTAAAGCATCAGATATGATTTAGACTAGGTAATTCTTTATATTCCATTCCTCTATCCACACGGATTACCTCAAGATTAGGCAAGAAAGCCAAGTGCATTCGATGTGAAACAATCTGAAGGTTTGGTCTGAATTGTAGTGAAAGGAGATTCTTTGTTGATGTGGCTCAGAGTTCCTGAAAACTAGACATAATGGTAGCCATCTCGTCTGAATGAGAACAGAACCAATTAAGAATGGTATCAATGTAATAAAATTTATAGCTAAGTAATCACAGAAGCCTATCTTGAATTGCATCATTTAATCCTAAATAAAATCCTCTTTACCTTTTGGGCTATGTGAGTCAGACACATTTTATTTTTGGGGGGTTACAAAAATTTGATTTTATTCCCACAACTAAAAATTAAAATACCTTGCCTAATTGTGATTTGTATGTTATCTCCTGGTATCACAATTTTTTCACTTTCCTCATATTCACAAGGTTTTCTAAAAGTATTTGCCAGTTCCTAGATACTCTTCTTTCTCAAATGTGCCTAATGTGCCTTAGTTCAATATTACTTCCTACTGGAGGTGTCCCACTGAGTTCTTGGAAGATCATTATTTTAAAAACCTATGAAACCATCTTCCAGAAGATGAAAAAAGACATAATTCTACAATTTAATCTATGTTTATCTGAATAATAACTAAACCTCGCTTGAAAAGATATACTCTCTAAGATGAAAATAAGTATACATTTTGTTTCTCTGTTGTATATCTGATCTGGCCCATAATTAGTGAACAAAGTCAATAATAATAGGAGAAAATTTAGTCAGTTACTCTTCCAATGAAAATGTAATCTACAACCCATAAACATTTTAGAAAACACCAAAGTCCCTTAAATAATCCAACCAATAAATGTGCAGATGAACTGAACAGGCACATCTCAAAAAAACAAAGTAAAAACTGTCCATAAATATGTGAAAAAATGATTAACATCTTTAGCAATCTGGTAAATGAAAATGAAAACTATATTGAGATCTCATCTTCTTTCACCAGTCATTGTCTGTAATCTAGACTCAAACAATAACCATTTGTACTACTTCTTCTGAGAAGTGTCTGTCCATTTCATTGTTCCATTTTTTATTGGTTCATTTATTTGAGGGATCTAATTTTTGAGTTCTTTATATATTCTAGATATTAGTTCTATTTCTAAGGAATAGCTGGCAAGATTATTTTAGCATTCTGTAGGCTGAGTATTAATTGTTGATTATTTCTTTTGCTGTGCAGAAGCTTTTTAATTTGGTATAATCCCACGTATTGATTCTTGGTAATATTTCTTCGCAACTTTTCAGAAAGTCCTTGTTTACACCCAGAGCTTCAAGAGTTTTACCTATTTTATCTTCCTTCCAACATTTTTTTTCCTGTTTTAACATTTAAATCTTTGGTCCACTTTTATTTTAGTTTAGTACAAGGTGCTATGTCTGGACTCAAACCTCTGCATGGAGATAGCCGATTTTCCCAGCACCATTTACTGAAGAGGCTATCTTTGCTCCGATGGTATATTTTTGGTCCTTTGTCAAAGATCAGAGAGCTGAATGTGCTCTCTGCATCCTCACTTCTCTTCCACTGTTCCACATGTTAGTTTTTGTGACAGTATCGTGCTGGTTTTGTTGCCCTAGCTTGTAATTTTAGTTGAAATATAGGACTGTGATGTCTCCTGCTCTGTTCTTGTTACATGAGATTGCTTTTGCTATTCTGGATCTCTTCTGTTTTCATATAAATTTTGGGATTGTTTTCTATAGTTCCATGAGGAATATTATTTGTATTTTGATTGGGATTGTGTTAAATCTGTATATAAAATTTGTCAATATGTCTATTTTGACAATATTACTTCTGCCTATCTGGTACCAGGGGATATCTTTCAAATTTTTTAAATCTTCAATTTTCTTTCTCAGAATATCATAATTTACATTGTAGAGGCTTTTTACTTCCTTGATTAGATTAATTCCTAAGTATTTGATTTTTCTTGAAGCTATTGTGAATGTTATTTACCTTAGTTACTTTGCTTGTTGCTGACACAAAATACCTGCTACTCAAAGGTAAAGGCGTAAAAGTTTATTTGGCTCACAGTTTGTAGAGGTTTCAGTTCAGAGTCAGCTGGCTTCAAGGCAGGGCGGCATGACAGAGGGGCATCACAGAGGAGAAACAGTTTACTGCAGACAGAAGACAGCAAAAGCAAGCAAGTGACCTGCCGCAAGTGACAAGAGCAGCTTCTTTCTGCTCCTTTTATATTCTGTCTGGGCTACCTGGTTTAGGTCAGGTGTCTAAACAATCAGTGGACTAATTTATAATCACACACCCTTAATCCCAGCACCCTTAATCCTAGCAGTTCATCATGAATCAATCCCACATTTCATACTCCAGATCTAGTCACCTCTGAAAAAAAACCCACTCGTGACTGTATGAGGCGTTGGGAGAGCATCTAGACACAAACCATAACAGTATTGCTTTCCCAGTTTCTTCTTCATTGTGTTTACTATTGGTGTAGAGGTATACAATTGATTTCTGTGTGTGTGTGTTTGTGTGTGTGTATTTTTGTTGATTTTCTATCATGCTACATTGCTGAATAAGTTATTAATTCTAAATACATGAAAACACTATTCCAGATCTCTGGCTATTAGAGAAATTAAAACATGGAGATTCCATCTTATTCTAGAAAGAATGGCTATCAAGAAATAAAGTATAACATATGCTGGTGAGGTAAATGAACCTTCCCACATTACTGATGGAAATATAAACTAGTACAACCACTGTGGAAATCAGTACAAAGATTCCTCAAGAAAACTAGAAATTCCATTTAACCCAGCTGTTTACTATCTCAGTAGCTTATAAAAGAATATCTTCCTGAAAGAATTACAAAGATATATGCATACCCATTTTTATTGCAGCAAAACTCATTATAGCTAAATCATGGAAGTGAAATCAACATATGAAATGGTAAAGAAAATGTGGTCTTTATACACAAGGGAACATCAATTTGACATAAAAAAAAAATTTGATTCATTTATAGGAAAATGGATGTACCTTGAGACCGCAATATTAAGTGAAATAAATCAGACATACAAAATTTCACTTATATGAGAATCTCAAAATATAAATAAGGAGCAAAATGAAAGCTAGATAATAGGAAAAAAGGAAATAAATCTTTTACAAATGAGAAGATGTCCAAAAGATGGTAGTAGAGGGGAGAAGGGGGTGAAAATGAATTAAGATGTATTACTGCATAAACCAACAGCCATGAGGGATGATTATTGTCATCATTATTACTGCCAACAAGTACTAATAATAAATAAAATTTAAAAAAAAAACAATAAATGCCAGTGAGGGTGTGGGGGAAAATGAACACTTGTACAATGTTCATAGGTATGTAAATTAATTTACCAACTATGAAAATCAATATAGAAGCTGTAAAAATCTAAGATTAAAGGCTATGTTTTATCAGCTGTAACACTTCTTTTGGTATATTCCTGAAAGAATTAAAGTTAGAATATTGCAGTGATACATGTATATCAATATTAATTATTGTGTAATTTAGAGTAATTAAAGTATGGAAATGCAACCTAGGTGCCCTTCAATGGGAAATTGGATAAAGAAAATTATATATAATTCATCCACAAGAATGAATAAAATCATGTGACTTGCAGGAAATCAGTCTAACTGGAGATTATCATGTTAAGCTAAGCAAGCCCAAGCCAGAAAGTCAAATGCTGTGTTTTCTTTTATGTTTTGAATCTAAACAGAAATATTTTAAAAAGAAATGGCAGTAAAATATAAATGAGATTATTAGAGAAAGAAATGGGAGGCATAAAGAAGGAATAAGAAGTGAGGTAATGGGGAGGGTATAAAACTAATTACAGTATGTTACAGGCACATATGAATATGAAAGAATTTAACCTACTATTTCTATATCTTGTGCTAATATGCACTGATTATTTTTAAGTCAATAATACATTTATATTAATTTATTCATATATTATTCATCACATTCATTAGGGTGACTTTGCCTGTCATATATTTATAATCATTTTTGAAAAGGAAATATTTTCTCTGGCCAGTTGAATCAATCTATATCAGCATCATAGAGTTTATTTAAAACTAAAGATTATTTTTCATTGTTGCAACTTTGTACTTTATCCAGCCTCCCTCTACCTTTTATGAACTGTATCCTTGTGGGACCAAAACTACATTTCAATAATTATCTACCATTTATTTTTTGTGTGCTTACAGCACAATGAAAATGCTATTGCTTGCAACAAGTGTGGGTATGAAGTTGGCCCATAATGACAGTCGATTATTAAATTTTCAATCTCTTTGCAAGCTGATCATTATTTATGGTCAGTGTTAAAATTTAATTATAGGGTAAATTCTACAAAGATGGCAGAGTACCAGGAATATCTCTCCCAATCTGGACAATAAGTACATATGCAAATTCTATCTGATTTAATTATTTTGGAACTCTGAAGCTTATCCTGGGGAATACCTAGATGATAAAGTGTGGTTACATATTATCCAACTTTGGCTCTTTGCTCAGCAGAAGCAAGCCGTTTCTCACCATTCATGTCAAAGAATGATCGTAGATCTGATGATTTAACTATTGATTTCCAGCAACCACTTACAAAATGACGAACATTAGCCTTTTTCATAACTTCCACAAAAATTTGATAGGATGGAATATTTTATAACTCATTCACATGAGCCAGTAATATGGATAGCAAAACTAGATAAAAACAATAAAAGAAAACTGTAGACCAGTACCTGGTATGAATATTTAGGTAAAAATCCTAAATAAAATTCTAGCAAACCAACTGAATTCTACAGAATAATAATAAAAAAAAAACAGATTTTATACACCATTACTGAGTGAGACTCATCCCTGAAACTCAAGGATGTCTCAACACAGGAAAACTGATTGATATACCACATTAGCACAATGAAGAAAAAGAACACAAAATCCTCACAATTCATAAAGAAAAGACATTTAAAGCGTTTAAATCATTTTCATAATTAAAATAACTCTCAAGAAAATATGACCAGAACTTACCTCAATATAATAAATACATGTTTAAAAAACTCACAACAAACATCATACTAAGTTATAAAAGATTGAATACTTTTCTCCTAAAATTGACAAAATAAATATAAGAATGCTTGCTTTCACCACTTCTACTGAGCATGGTAATGAAAATACTATGTGTAAAAATTAGAAAATGGATAGGAGTAAAGGGCATCCTATATGGAAAGAAGTAAAATGATCTCTATTCATAGAGAATATCATCATGTAAAGGTATATTCTAAAATTCATACACAATGTCAAGGGACTCCAACAGAAGAAGCAACCTAGACCAAAAAAGAAGAAAGCCACAGATTCATACTTTTGGATTTCAAAAGTTACTATTAATTCTCAGGGGCTGGGGATTTAGCTCAGTGGTCAGAGTGTCTGCCTCACTATTAATTCTCAGTAATCAGAATGCTTCAATACTGCCATAAAGATAGAAATTTATTCAAATAAACTTATTTAAAGTGCATGTATAAACGTTAACAACAAAGCACAAAGGCGACACATAGAATGGAAGAAATACTTTTAATTTATGTATCTGCAAGGTCCTAGTGTCGCGAATGTATAGACGACCTTTAACTCAGCAATGACAGAACAACTTGATTTGAAAATGGAAGTGGGCTTTAACAGACTTGTCTTCAGAGCTGGTATCCAATAAGCATATGAGAATATGCTCAACATAATTAATCATTAATAACATGAAAATTAAAATTAGAATGAGACATCATTTGGTGCCCATAAGCATTTTTACTGTGAAAGAAAATAATAACGAATGTTCAAAATGAGAAAATGGAACTCTTGGGTAATGGTGGTGGCATTATAAAACGGTAAAGTTTTACTTTTATTAAAACAAAATAGAATGACTGTATTATCTTACAAGGCCACTTCTAGGTATGTGCTCACAAAAGCTGAGAGCAGAGTAAAAAAAAAAAAAAAGATATTTATACTCCCTCGTTCATGTCAGCATTGTTACCATTAGTTAAAAATGCAAATAAGATATGTTTCCATGGTTACCTAAAAGAATAGGCAAAGCATGGAATATACATAGAGTGGAATATTAGTCTCCTGAAAGAGGACGGACATTCTGATATATGATACAATAAGAATGAACCTTGAGATACTGCATGAAATAAACCAAATACAAAAATACAAATTTGTGAATCTATTACTGTGAGGTATTTGAATAGTCAAAATTATAAAAACAAAAAGTCAAAGGGTGGTTGTCAGAAACAGAGGGTTGAGAGTAATGAAAAGTTGTTGGCTGATGAGTACAAATATCTAAAGCACAGTGTGCCAGGTATGGTTGGGAATGTTGGTTAACTCTATACATAAAAGTGGTTAGATGGTAAATTGTTCTGTATGTAGTCTCTGCTGTACAAAAGATTCAAAAACAAATATCTAAATAAATTGTATCAAAAACCAAGATGATATTAATAATTTATTATCCCCTATTTTTTATCATCTATGCCCTTACAGATATTCATATTTGTGTTACATGACAGAAATACCTCAAAATGGCATGCTGTTACATATCTCTAAATAGCACCACATACAGCAGCATTATATTTGTAACTTAATTAAGTCCTGCTAAATATATCTACATTTTAGGAATTGGTAAATATTACGGATTAGAGATTACTGTACAGTTTGTTCTTTGTTTCTTACATTGTATCACCTTGGTTGACATTATTTAATACCTTAGACGAAAATCTATTTAAAAATTTCCAATATTTTAAAAGCATTATCAAAATGAGGTAAACTTAGGTAGAATGATGAGTGCATACCCTCCTTATTTGACTTCTCATTACTATTTACCCTCACAGAATTCAGAAGAACTTTTAAAATTAAAAATAAAATGAAACTGCTTAAATCTCTCCCATGGCTTTCTATGATCTGACTTCCCTTAATCTCCAACCATATCTATTGCACTCTTTCTTCATACTTAAACACATGTCAGCCACAGGTGCTTTGTTTACATGATATAAATGGAGTTCTTTTCTATCATGAATATTTTAAAATTTCTGTGGCTCCTAATGAAGTAATACGCAGCTATTTCACATAATTTAGAATTTGCCGTATAATATTGTTTAGACAAAATTTCCTTGAAAACTATACTCAGAATAGCCATACATATCAGTATTTCTAATCTATTTTATAGATTAATATATTGTCTTATTTGTTTCTCTATGACATTCTCTTTCCCCTTTAACTTTAAGCCTCAGTGTGCCAGGAGTTCTATATTTTTCTTCAGATATATGTACAAAAATGTTTAAATTATCCACTTAGAAATGTTAAAAATTCTAAGCTGCAAGTTTATAGCTACTGGTATTTATCAGTAAATTTGATTAAATAGTATCAAGAAAAACAATGATAGTGACAACAGTTTATAATATTAACATGTTAGGGTTTTCTCAAATTATTTTATCTATATCTCATTAATACCTACAACTCTATAAAATAAAATTTTTTTGTGGCAGGAATTGAAACCCAGGGTTTGGGGCTTTAGTTCAGTGGTAGTGACCTTGCCTAATATGCACAACGGCTGAGTTCGATCCCCAGCACACAGGCAAAAAAGAGCATTGGACCCCACCCAGGTCCTCTGCATGGCAGACAACCATTTTTAATATGACCTACACTACCATCCCTAATAAGCACTCTTGTATTATCATTTGCATATTCAAAAACTGAGATCCTTAATTATTTTTACCAATAGTGTTTGGAGACTAGTGAATAATAATTTAAGGAAATTATTATTTTAGCAACTAAAAAGTGTAAATGATATAATCTAGAAAGGAGACACTGAGAAACTCAGAAATTCAAGAAAATTATTGGTGACAGATACCTACTAAATTTAAATATGTGAAAAAAAGAATTGGGCATTACATCATCCAAAAGTGATGCAGATCAGATATCTCTCAATGGAATTGAGGAAGAAAGGAAGATTGAGCAAGAAAAGCCTACTATGGTAGCTAGGTCAATTTTTCTAACTTGAGGGAGAAGCTGACCTAAGTTTACCACGTACAGGCCTTGCAATCTGGGCATAATGACCATGCCAGAGTGTATCTCCCTCGTGTTTCTGAATGGCATGAAGGAGATGCACACAGAAGACGTCAGGTTTAACTTGAAACTTAGCTGAGGTTGAATGTTTTAACAGCTAGAGGTCACCAGCAAACTGCATTTCATGCAGCTGAGAATAAGTACTTTCTGAGATTACACTTAGTTTTCTAAAACTGAAGATAATTTCAAAACACTAAAGGCTTTAATGTAGCTATTTGGCTCAAAAATATGCAGATGCTTTTCCTTCAGTTAAGTAGATTCTACTGAATGCCATTTCTGTTTAGTATTTTGAATTTAACTCAGTTTGAAAAATCAAATACAGAGTTTTTTTTTTTCTTCAAATTAAACATGTAAAGAAAGGGCTTTGAAGTTATCACTCTCACTATTAATAATCAAACAAGCAAAAAATGAAGTTGGGAAATTTTAAATCACTTTGCTTGCACATATAATACATAGATTCTTGGAAATACACTGCCATATTCTGCAAAGACAATATTGTTTGTGATTGAAAAATACAATGAATGCTAAATTTAAAACTATTACACTTAAAGACACATTGAAATTAATCATTCTTAAACTATTCTCTCTTCGTTTGAACATACTTAATCTCATCATTTTTGGCACTCTCTGAAGCAGCTCTGGAAGCCCAAATCTTTCATGTATGTTTTTAGTTGCACTATCATGGGTGCCTTTATATCCTGGATCAATTCAAAACCTTTACCTTTCCTGGTCATCTTGACTTTGGGAAAGAACTGGAAGTCACACAACAACATTCTGGTGAATAAGGAGGATGAGGACATATCACAGTTTTTGTATGAGCCGTCCTTTCCATTGCATGGAACTCTGCACCATCATTCACTGTATTTTTTATCACACCTTATAAGGATAGGCAAGGAAACTTCCAGAAGTGTTTCCAAAAGTGAGGAGAATGATCAGGTAAGTATCTTCAGTACAATCAGGAGTATTCTGAGGATCATTAAGTACAATGTGTCTTTTACAATAATCAATTTATTTTAAAATTTCACCTGGCTTTTTCAACAACACCTGTACATCCAACAACAAATGGTAATGTAGATGTGCCTAACTGGAGGAAAAGTGCCAGAAGCCATGAAGTACTAGGAACTTTTAAGTAGCAAACTCATGAGATTTTCATAGACTAGTATAAGTGAAATTTTCCTTGGGCCGCACATTACCTGGGGACTAGCTTCTACTTTCACAGAGATTTCTTTCCAGGAATACTGCCAAGTTCCCATAGTGAGGATTTAAGATGTGTACACTCCCTGTTCTGGGCAGAAGAGGAAAATAATCACTGAGAAACATGCTCCAAGTGTTCTCTTTAATGAAGTCTGCACTAAAGAAAATGTAATTTGCTAGAGTGCAATTCTGAAATTTCATCCAAAGTGAAGATAGGAAATGGATCCCATTTTTGTTCACATCATAAAAGTAAACTAAAGCCAAAAACTAAACATAGTCAACAGGCATCAGGTTTTCAATGAAAAAGAATGGGAAATGGTATAATTAGAAGAATTATTAGGGAAGAAGGAGAATATATACCACTGAGGAAACTTATGGAAATAGCTCCAAAACCAGGCACACTACAGGACTGAAATTTATTCACAAAGCATGGAATGCTCTAACTCCTCTAACACTTCCCATCACACCAATAATACATCAGTTTAATAATAGTTTCAAGTAGAGAGTTGCAAGACAGAAATTGTTTCTTAGGATATGTACTTAAGAATCACAGAGGAAAGAGGGAAGAAAAAATGATAGAGTAATTTGAATCTGTTGGTACCTCTTATTTCAGAGATTATAGAGCACATCCAAACTTCCTTTAAAATTTACATAAATATTCACCATAAAGACCCATTATGGGTCTTTATGGTGAATTTGTATTTGAATTTTCCTATATGTGATACAACATATCTAGCTTTCTAATTATTACAAGAAATGAAAAAAGTAAAAGAAAAAAAAGTGTACTCTACAGAGACAAAGCAAACATTATAAATAGTCTCAAGTCACAGATCTTATAATTATCAAAAAAATTAAACTATGATCAATACATTAATGACTATCAAGGAAAAATCTAAATAGCATCTAAGAATAGATGGGTGATAAAATAAGAAGAATAAATATTCAAGAAAAAAAAGGAAATACTACAAATCAAAAACACAGAATTTAAGAATGCCTCTTAAGGAATGATCAGTAGAATATACAATGGAACAAGAACACATGAATGTGAAGATAAGTTAATAGAAACATCTGAAGCTGAAATGTAAAGAAAAGCAAGAATTAAAGAAACATATCCAAAAGCTGTGGGACATTATCAAAGTATTACTAACATAAGAGAAGCAGAACAAACAGGAAGAAAAAGCATAACACACATGACCTAAAACCTCCCACTTAGCCTCATTTCTTAGCTTTACCATCTCCCAATAGTGCTAAGCTGAGTACCAAGCCTTTAAAACATGGGTTTGTGAGGGTCGTTCCAGAGCTAAACTATAGCATACGTTGACTTTAAAAAGCTCAATTTGTATGTGAAGAATCAGAAAGACCAACAGTAGAAGGAGAAAAATATGCCTTGAAATACTAATCTCACCTAATCAGTTGGAAAAGATATATTGAACTGTATAGGTGAATTTAAAATGAGTAAGATTATCAGAAGTGAAGGCAATTGATCTCTAATGTTGATGTGGTAAAGTCTCAAAAGATATGATTCTTTATGTACACCTAACAACCTAGTGCCAAAATATGTGAGACAAAAACAAATCAATCTTTAGTAAGACAAATCTCTATTTGAAAAATTAAATATCCTTTTCTACTTATTCATAGATCAAATAAGCTTATGATTCGTAAGGCTATCCTGGACTGGAGTGACACTATCAATGATATTACTCTGTTGACTTTGTAAAATATTCTAAAAAGAGCAGATTTTTGCATTCTTTTCAAGCTCATATACAACACTTACCAAGATGTCCTACATTCTCAACCAAAAATGCACTTAAATTTTAAAAAATAGAAGTAACGCAAAATATGTTAGTAGGCATTAACTAATGAAATTCAATTAAACATTAATAACAGAAGAAATTAATAAAATTACCAAATGCAAATAAATTAAACCACATTCTATATAAACCTTGAAAAAAGGAAGAGTTACAATAAGTATTTAAAAGGTTAGAAATAAATAAAAATATAACATCAAAAATTTCTATGTATTGTATGCATTATTGAAAATGCTTATAGAATTAAATGAATATGATAGAAAAGGAGAGATATTAAACCAATAACCCAAACTACCATCTTAACAAAGAGTAAGATGTGCAATTAAGTGCAACATGGCAGGATTAAAAAAAAAATGGAAATTGAACAAAAATCAAAATACGTGAAAAACAACAGAGAAAATCAAGAATATCAAAAGCTAGTCCACTGAAAAGTTCTATAGAACTGATGATTTTAGCCAGGCAACCAAAAGAAATTTGATAAGATTTGGGGGAAAAATGATCGGTAACAAAACTAAAAGTGGGATCATTACAATTGTTCCATGGGCATTAGACATTAAAAGCTAATAGAGGCGTACTCTGAAAAACTTCTATAATTACACATTTTATAATAAAGATTAAATAAAACAAATCCTTGAAATGTTCACAATACTAACAAAAACTTAAGGCAAAAAAAAAAAGATAACCTAAATTACACTATATCAATTAAGAAATTGAACAAAGAATTGAACTTTTTGAACAGTAAGTACCAGTCCTAGAGTTTCACTGCTGAGTTCTACAAAATGTTAACAATTGTAAGGAGAAGATAGTCTGTAATTTATTTTATGGGTCAAAATTGCACAAAAAAATAAATAATTAAAAATATTACAAAGAAGGAATACCTTATAAAAAGATCTCTCATGAATCCAGACACAGAAATCAACAAGATATTAGGAAGTCAAATCTAGCTATGGAAAGAATTATTCACCACACTCCAATGGGTTTTATGGTAAATAGGCAAGGTGGATTCAACATTCCCAAATCTACATAATCAATCACGTCAAACTTGTGTAAATATAAAATGATCATATTAACTGATGTAACGTTAGCAATAGAGAATAGAGAAATTTGTTTTCAGCTTTTCAAGAACATCCATTTAAAATAAACCTTGACAAGATCTGTAATTGTGAGGGAGTGGACAATTTCCACTTAGACTGGTAGAGGCCAAGAATATTTTCTCCACCGCTATTCTACATCATAGTACTGTGAAGATATGTAAAAGTCAATTATTAAAAATAATTGATCCAATAATTGATCCAAAATAATTTAGATCTTAAAAGAGAAATTAAAGCTGTCTTTATTCCCTAAAGACAAGAATAATGTTATGACTTATGTCTAGATGTCTCCCCAAAGCCTCATGTGGTTGGTCATAGGTGGGGCTTTTCAGTGGTAGCTGAATCCACAGTGTCTGATGTTGAGGTTGTGTGATGCTGAGATTAGGGGTGTGTTGTCTGTAAATTAGTCCACTGATTGGGTTGGTACAGCTCTGGATGTGGATAGTGGGAAGGCCCACCCTGAGTGGGAGTGGTACATACCCTAAGGGTGTGTATCCTGGATAGAATATAAGGGATAGAAAAGTGCTGCTGTCATTCTTGTTGCTTCTTCGCTACTTTGCTATTTTGCTGCTTTCTGCCCACCATGAACTGTTTCTCCTCTGTGATGCTCTCTGCCATGCCACCCTCCCTTGGAGGCTGCCAATCACGAACTGAAACATATACAAACTGTGAGATAAATAAAGCTTTCCTCCTTTAACTTTAGGTGGCAGGTATTTTGTCTAAGCAACAAGCAAAGTAACTAAGACAAATAATTATGTCGGTAGGCCCAGAGAAGCTATACTATAGAACACTGCCACCACTAATAGACAAATATAATAACAATGAGACAAAACTTTCACATAAAATGTTAACTTCTTCCCTTCATTCCAGGAATGGAGAGCTGGAATTGAAAACAAAAGACACATAAAAACTATTTCCAACCGTGAAATAATAAAACTTCAGTAGTAATTGGATGTATACTTTGCCAAATATATACAAAGCCTAATGCAGAAATTTGCAAAAGCTGTGAGAAGTCAAATAACAAGAGCAAATAACAGGGTATTCTCAACTTTATACATAAAATCCTAGCAACCTATTTTGTAGATATGGAACAAATGATTAAAAATTATATGGAAAGGCAATGAAATAAAGTTTTCCAATTTTGATCTCTTGTGTTCTGAAGATTAGTGTTAGATAAGTCACACTACAAAAATTCCAGCACTAGAGTAGTCACTGAAGTATGATATTGTCAAATACCAATGAGAACATTACATCACATACCAAGTATCAGTCAAATAGCTCAAGGATAGACACACATAAACAGAATTACCTCTGAGAAAGCAACAGGGACCATTTAATAATGAAAACAGTACTTTTCCAGAAGATATTCTGGAAAAGTTGAAAACATATAAAATTAATTAATCAATTATAAAACTAGATATAGATTTTATATTTTTATTAAAAAAATGATTATTGTTCATACTCCTAAATGTAAAATGCAAAACTATAATACTTCTTACAGGAAATATAGGAGAAACCCATATAATCAAGTTTAAAATATAACAGCAAAAAAAAAAATCTATGAATTATAAAAACCTTAAATTTAAAATTCTGCCTAAAAAATATTGCTCTGAGAATGAGAAAATGAGCTAACAGAGAACATATTTGAGGAACATGTATCTAATAGACAATTTGGGCCTAAAATACAGAATATACTTTTTTAAAATTCATAAGTATTATAGAAATGTTATTTTATTATAACTAAAAGGAGTGAAATGAATATCATTAAGCACATACTAGTGTAGATAATTTTCAGAATAAATAAATAAATAGAGAGTAGAGAACAAATACCCATGCAGAATTCCAAATAATTAATGTGTGTACCTCTCGATCAATGAAGTGACGCATCAGTCATTCTTCCTTCTGTGCTGACTACAAAAACATGACTTCCTTTGAAAGGATTTCATGTGGAACTGTTAAAAAATAGTAATAACTTTTTAAATAGAAAGCATGATGAACTTTTTACAATGGAGAAGCATGATGAACACAATCTGTGACAGTTCATCCATGTCTACACTAACAGTGCTATTCTGTTGGTAAAAAGCAACTTTAGTGTGATGTGCATCTCCTAATGTGCTATATCTTCCGCACAAATTGCCATAATCTCAGTTTAATTTTGAGGAAAATATCAGACTGATCCTGACAGAAGGACAAAATGACTAACCATTAATTCCCCAAAATATCAAGATAGAATAGAATCTGAAGAATGTTCACAACCGAGAGTTGCCAAAAGTGACTTATTAAGTACTATGTGGTGTAAAGTATAGGATTCTGGAAGAGAAAATGGATAAAATAGACTTCAGTCAAAAAATTATCAAGATTGGTTTATTATCTGTGCAAATAGACTATGTAAGTGTAAAAGGCTAGTAAGAGAAAGAGAGTGCATGGGCCATGAAACTCTTTATACATGACCTTTCTATAAATGTAAAATTATTCTAAAATAATGTTTACTTATACAAGCATAATATTATTTTAATAAAGTATAATCTTTATTGCTAACTGGATTGAAAAATGTTTTAAGGGAAAGATTCTTTAATGCCCTTCATGAAAGCCCCAACTTTCTCTAGGAATTGAGGTCTCCAAATTCCCTTCTTTTATCCTTAACGCAGGCTTCCACACACTATGAGAAGTGTCAATATCAACCCAAAAGAGTATCTCAGTCTTAGAAAACAATAAAATTCTAAAATACCCAGAACATTTTATTTCCTAGACACTAAACATGCATACATTTTAAAAGTTGAAACCAAACTGAATATAGAATTATGAAAAATGGAAAATTTACATAAAAATCTAGCAATAGACTATGGAAGTAAATAAAAAAGAGAATGATGGAAATGATCAGGAATTTGTTAATTTCATGCAATACATGCTATTCCTTGACAGTAAGATATACATATTGATATGGTTATCATAAAAGTGCCATTGTAATACAGCCACTTCTCCACATTAGAAAAAATTAAATACTAGAAATTAATGTTCTAACTCCAAGTTAAGCTTTCTAGAAGCAATCATAATATTTCATATGTATAAGTCTGAAGGGTCTCACAAAGAATATTCCATTTCTTTCTTAATAACTACACTTTTTAAATTCAAGTCCTCCACCTCTCTTGCTTCCTAGAGTTTACTGTGTAAGTCTGTTTGAATAAAATTTAATATAATATAAGAAGTATTGTTCTTATCCTCTTTTGTCTTCCATCATTTGTATACATGAGTTCCAACAGTCTTTCTGGGATTAGACATTCTGTATTTAATAGGTCTTACAATTTTATTAGAAAAATTAGTGGGAATTATGGGCAATCCATTTTGAGGATCCCTGTCCCTTTCAATTGCTCAATGTATCTTTTTTCTGTGAGTACCTTTCTTATTTTGTTTACCGTGGCAATTTGATACTTTGTAAGTTTGAATGATTCATGTACCATTTTTACATGTATCATTTTTTAAAAAATTTATATATATGCTACCTTTTTTGGCATATAAATTTAGGATATATTTATATCTACCTAAAAATCAGTTTTTGTAATTTTAAATGAAATATAACAACACCTATAGATAAAATTAGGGAGAATAGACATCACAATTCACAGCTAAATGTTGGAAGCCGCCTATGTAGCTGCCCATCCACCGATAAATGAGTAAAGAAAATGTGGCATTTATACACAATGGAATACTACCTTCTTTTTTTTTCTTCATTTTTTAAAGAATTTCCTTCATTTTTATAGATTTCCTTCATTTTATAAAAAATAACTTATATTTATTACCACTTTAATCAATAACTTTTATCATAAATATTGATTTTTTCAGATTATTGTTCTGCACTTGTTGAGATAATAGCATAGGCTTCCTTTTCAGCTTGTTAATATGGATATTTATATTGCCTAATTAATGGTGAAATAAGTACATTTGGGAAATAATATATTTTGTCAAATATACCATTTTGTCTATATTCATTACCATGAATCTTTATTTATCATGTATATTAATTTTTAAAACACTTTTTTATAAGGTCTTTTTTTAGAGTAATTCTTATTTGTTGGGGTAGTGTTTTCTCCTATTCCATTTTCTATAATTAATTGCAACTTGTACTAATTTGGCTTTAAAATGTTGGAAGAATGTACTTGTGTAATAATCTGGGCTTAGTAGTCTTTGTTTGCTGTTTTCTTATAGTTTAAGACAAATATGTCTGGCCAAAGCCTCATACATTCAGAGGTGGGGATGTTGGAAGTGATTGGGCCATGGGAACACTACAACCCACCTAATAGTGGATTAACTTATTAAAGATTTCATAGCTGAGTGTTTTAGGATGTGGGGACTGGTGAGAAGAGGCAGATCATTGGCACATGACCAAGAAGGAGTGTTCTTGTCCCTGGCTCACCCTCTCACTCTCTGCTTCCCAGCTACCATGGGGTGAGTAGTGATCTTCTGCAGGCCTTTCCAACATGTGTTTTTTCCCTTGTGCCCAAATAACCATGAAGTGAGTCTGTGAGAATCTTTGAGAAAAATAAGCTCTTCAATTTGTGAGTGGTGGTTGTTGTGTCCTAGCAATGAGAAAGAGAGGAGTATAGTTTTGTTTCGAAATATATTTTCAACATAAATTCAATTTCTTTAATACAAAACATTATCATATTAAATATTTCATATTGAGTGAGTTCTGATAACTTGTGTCATTGCAAAAAATTGGTATTTTTTAATGTAAGTTATGCAGTTTACGTGCATAAAGACATCCCTAATATTCTCATATTAAGCTTTACATTATTGTAAGATTAGTAGTGATGTCCACTTTGCCCTTTGATGCATGTAAATTGAATGTCCACATCTCACAAGCCTCCCACATATATATATATAAAATTCCACATATTTCCTTTTCTGTTTTTTTATTATTATTATTATTATTATTATTACCAAAACAGTAAGTATTTAGTTCTATAGCCAGAATTAACTTGAACAGTATAGTAACATATTCTGTTTCAGGAGCTGTTTTGGGCCAAAGAAGTATCGTGAATCCATTTGTATTAGGAGTATTTTTCCGAATTTCCAGAATAGATCCAGTAATGTATTAGAATGTGAAGAAAGAGAACAGAAAAGATGAAGTAAAATTTTTATAAACGTGTTTGTTTACCCGAGGTGTTATCAAACACTATTGTGAATGTTTAAATGAAAAAAAAAATATTACAGTAAAGGATACATTGGATTAATAATCCTCAAAATACTCCTCCTAAATTGAACACACTTATCCTAGGATTCTTGTCACCTTCTGGAGCAGTTCAAGAAGCACTTTTATGATTTTCTTTAATTGGATTGTCATGGCTGCATCTGTATCATTGAGTCCATTCAAAATAGCTACCTTTTAGCGTCATTGTGATATGGTGCAGAGCCAGAAGTTGCACAGTGACAGATACTGTGAATAAGGTGGATGAGGACACCCTCTGATGTTTTATACCCTGCCTTTCCACTCAATGTCACTTGGCAGGAGCATTCATTTCTCGAGAGGCAAAGTACAAGCTTTGCCTCTAATACACCAGGTACTTTTACTAAAAATACTTTCTGTTTGCACATCTATGACTGCAACAATCTTCATTCCAAATCTCAGTGTTATAGACTACATGTCATGTCCTCTCTTATTCTCGTGACACTAATGCCCTAACCTGGGAAATAATTCATTAGATCACAATAAAAATGTGCATATTCTGCTCATAAAACATTTATTTCTTCAATAGATATTTATTTGTCGTGTTACTTTAATATAGATGCCCTGTTTGTTAATTACATGTTAAATTTTGCCATGTTTATATATGATTAAAAGTAAACATATAAAATATATATATATATATATATATATATATATATATATATTCCCTTCAATCAACAACTATCTCGCATACATCAGCTCATGCTTTTCAGGATATAGTTGATAATGTAATCAGTTTAAACAATCTTCAAGAATAACAAAATTTCATTCAAAATAAATTATCTTTATTGTTGTTGCATTCTTTTACTGTATAATCCAAAAACAAATTTATTACTAGTGGAGGAATCATCTTTAATATTTGTAAATATATTTAAAAATTAAATACAATGGTGAATATGTACTAAGAAATTTAAACTACAAACTTCAAAAACTGAAAAAAATAGTATGACATTCAGACAACAAAATTTCCATTTGTATGGAAGATTTTTTATTTTGTTACTATAAAAATTTTTATTTTTAAAAATTTACTAAGTAGTCAATTAAAATGAGCAATATTTAGCATAATGGTCCAATCATATCAGTAATTCTTTGTTTCTTACATATAATGCATTAGTTTCTAACTTTGAACACAAAATATTCTCTACAGATAATCACAATGCTGATATAAGTGATGTTACTTATTGCATGTCTATTTTATGTGTTAAGCTCTGAAAATTATGTCTCATCTTTTCTCTCTACCACAGTGTTCTGTGACACGAACATCTGCAGGTACTTTTTAAAATATCTGTGCATTTAACTACATAGAACAAATATTAAGTAACATGAAAGATCAAATAAACACTAACACAATTATAATGGGAGACTTCAATATCCCACTGTCACAAATAGATCAACTAGACAAAAAATTAACAAAGAAATATCAGAACTGAATCAAATCTGTGAATAAATGGACTTAGCAGATGTCTACAGAGTGCTCCACACACAACAGCAGAATACACATTCTTCTCAGCTGCACATGGGATGTTCTCCAAAATAGACGACATACTAGCTCATAAAGCATGTTTAAGTAAATGTAAGGGAACTGAAATTATCCCATGCACACTATCAAACCATAGTGCAGTAAAACTGGAATTCAGTGTTAACAGAAGCCAAAAAACAAAACAACAACAACAACAAAAAACAAAGAACAAAAACCACTTTAACACATGGAAACTAACATCCTTTTGAACAACAGCTGAGTCACAGAAGACATTAAAGAAAAAATTAAGCAATTTATACAGTTCAATGATAATGCCAATACAACATACCAGAACATATGGGATACAATGAAAGCAGTGCTACAAGGGAAATTCATTGCACTGAACTCCCACATCAGGAAACATTGCACTGAACTCCCACATCAGGAAGACAGGAAGACAGAATGAGCTCAAAAAAACAACTTATTTTTGTACCTCAAACATCTAGAAAGAGAACAAATCAAACCCAAAGCTCCTACGAGAGAGGAAATTATTAAAATCAGAGCTGAAATTAATGCAATTGAGCCTAAGAAGACAATAAAAAGAATCAATGAATCGAAGAGTTGTTTCTTAGAAAGATTAAATAAAATAGACAAACCCTTAGCCAATCTTATCAAAAAAAAA
>QZML01000186.1:1300876-1324542 GCA_016801275.1 Hystrix brachyura | reverse complement strand
GACCGGTCCAACCACTGTGGAAATCAGTGTGGAGATTCCTCAGAAAACTATAACTAGACTAGGGTTCTATTTTACCCAGCTATTCCTCTGCTTGGTATCTTCCCAGAACAATTAAAATCATCATACCACAGAGATATACACACAAGCATGTTCATAACTACACAATTTGTAATAGCTAAGTTTTAGAAACAACCTAAATGCCCAACAACTAATGAATGGCTAAAGAATATGTGGTTTTTCTACATAATGGAGTACTACTCTGCCATAAAAAAGAATAAACTAGAGTCATTTGTAGGTTAATGGATTCACCTTGAGAACATATTCTTAGGTGAAATAAATGAGACACTTATGAGTACACATCAAATTGTTGCTCTGATATGAGAAACCATAACAGTAAATAAGGACAAAGAGGTACAATAGATATTATGTAAACAAAAAAGATAGTATTCAAAAGAGAGGAAAACTAGATAGGGAGAAGGGAGAAAAGAAAGACAGGAAAAAGAAAAGGGAGAAAGGAGAAAAATGGAAAAATGTAAATAAACCTGCTGCAAATAGGGAGAGATGGGGGAATGGGAGGGAGGGGTGGAGAAGAGGGGGAAAAACCAAGATATATCATGTACAGGTACAGAATAACCATGCTGAATATGATCAGTATGTATACAAGGTACCAATACATGTTCTTGGTTAAAAAAAAAAATTCAGTTCTTTCTCTTACTTTATTCCAAACATATCTCTCTGTAAGAGCCACAGTGTGCTTTTGAAAATGAAAATAAAATCATATAACTTGTCTGTGTAAACATATTATTATTTCTACTCATCACTTAGAGTCAAAATTATTTTTTATAAATTCTGTAAAGTCCTCCATGATGGGAAGCCTACTTATACTTCTAGTTCTTTATTTCTTTTTCCTTTTTTCAGTATATGTTGTCACATATTACTTTTGATTCTGTCTCATCTGAGAGAATTTTAGCATGTACATTCCTAGTTGGGGAGTTGTTCTTTCCCTATCTTTTCACACTGCACTTAAAAAAGATTGTCTCATTTTTTACTACAAAAAATTCTTTTAAGTAATTCACAGTTCTTCCCAAATGTGATGCTTTTCTTTATTGCTGCATAGAGTGTAGTCCTTAATAATTGTTGTATGAAACATTTATTGGATATTATTTCATCCATGATTTTTTCCTCCAATTTTAATCAATTCCACAATGGAATTTTGGTGCCTTGCCTCACCAAGATATGGTTCACCTTACAAATAATGTAAGGTATGAATTATGGAGAAATAAATCAAAGATACTTATGGAAAATCAGATGTCAGTTTCCCCCTACAACCCCCTGGAAACTTATGTTTCTTAAGTATTATGCAAACGAAGAGCAGAAACAGAAGAGTGACTCTGAAGAGAGAAAAGTTAAAATAAAATTGACAGTTTTTCCTAGGCCTAGGAGAAGACAGTGTTCCAAAGATAAGTGAATAAGCATTTATATTACTTGTTTAAATAAAACCATTATTTAAAGAAAATCAGCCATTTTCAGTAAACTTTAGCTGTTCAGGTTTCTCATAGAATAACACACTAATATTGAAAGTAGGTTCTTTTATGTGTTACAAAGAGAGACCTGGATGGGTGGTTTCAAATCTGAGAAGATGGTGTCATGCTTTAATTGAATTGTTCTAGAACAGTTTCCTGGGTGTTAGATTGAGTATTCATGGAAGTATATGGGTTATATATGGAAGTATATATGGAAGTATATATGGAAGTATATATGGAAGCAAGGGTTTATTAGAAAGCTTAAATAAAGATCATATCAGAGATGGCCATGATGGTACACAGACCCAGAGTGATTGATATGAATTTTTGTCATTATAATTGGATTATAATTTTGTGAAATTGCAGAGAAGTGGGAGACTGGCTCATATTATATATTAGATTTGATTTCCAGAGTTCTTGATTAAATGGAACCTTCAAAGTCAGATTTATTTTGAGTTTAACAAAATAAATATGCCTTTTTGTTATCCCACCTGAATTAATGGACTGAATTCTTACGGGAAGTATCAGCATTGGTTCTTCTAACTGGTGTTTAACTTTACCTTCATTGTTTGAATTAGAGGTGGTCAAGGTTCACAGCTGCTTGAAGCACTATGACATACCCTGTGCCTAATAAATGTACCAGTACAAAGTAGGGACATTCATTAGCTTCCCTTTGCTGTGACAAAAATACCCAACACCAACAACTTAGAGGCTTAGAAGTTTCTTTTGGTTTATGGTTACAGATGTTTCCACGGTCACGTGTCTCCAAGCCACAAACATTTTGGCAGAGGGCACCGTAGAGGAAAGCTGCTCAGCTCATGCATCCAGAAAGCAGAAAGGAGAGAAAGAGCAAGAGAGGAAGGAGCCAGGGAACAAATGGAGTCCCAAAGGTCATACTTCCACGACCCCCTTCCTCCAACTAAGCCCCAACACCTAACAGCACATTCAGCACATAAGAGCAGGTATATTCGGCTGCAACTCCTCAGCAGGTTCATCCCCTCTGAGTAGAGGCCCCCCTCGATCCAGTCGCCTTCCAGTAGCTCCAACTCCAGAGTTTTGGGGCACATTTTAGTTCAAATGATAACAAGACACAATATATTATTTTTATCAATCAATTAATAATATATGATACATGTTTTATTGGAGGGAATAGATTAGATTAGTGAGTTGAAATATCCTGGCCAAATTAAAAAAGCATTTAATAACTAAATATTTATTTATTTATACATTTTTTAGCTCATTGGCACTGTCTGGAAAGTTCTTTGCAAAAATAAATCAAAGAATGTTATCTAAGGTGTTTATATTTATTTTAAAAACAATGTATACTGTGATTATACATAAAATGACTCTATATGAGCATTCCAGGGCTAATGAAGATCTTAGAAAATCATAAATATATTTTGGGATGTTATTCAGAGATTTTTGTTGTTTTGTTTGCTTGAGAAATATTCTTTCCTGAAACTCTTAATACAGTATCACATTGGGAAACAGGCAATAGGTCAAACAAAAAATAGTAGAAGCAACAAATGGTTGCACTTTTAGCCACCTTGTCCACACACTTTGAGGTTGGCAAGATGGGCGAGGGGGAACAGAAGGGGACTAAAGTCATGGAAGAGTCACAGTAGAAAACATGTATTCTTTTGGGGTCCTTCTACCGCAGTTTACTGTTTACCTATACTACACATGTTTATATTATATTTTTCATCATATTAATACTTACCTGGAATATTTTATATTTTAAAGATCTATGGGCCTGGGGATTTAGCTCAGTGGTTAGAGTGCTTGTCTCTCAAGCACAAGGCCCCATGTTCGATCCCCAGCACCAAAACAAAACAAAACGAAAAACAAAAAAACAAACAAACAAAAAAGAGCTATGGAGAATTGCCCTGCAAATAGAATCTTGTCATTGCTTTCTTATATCTTATATCTTAATGTACATGAATAAAAATATGTTTTGTACTATTATTTCCTGATAAATCTTTATTAAGTATTAATTTTCCAAATGACAGATGAGCAAGAATTTGTAGTTTTTATAATTTCATGTTAAACACCTGCAAGGATGAGCCAACACGCAATTGTCTTCTGAGAGAGCTTTTCAAACATTTATTTAAATATAGATTATTTTATGTTAAAACCACTTCTCTTTGAATAAAGGAATCTTTCCTTTTTGTCTAATGTCAATAATGACTAAAATGAAAGACTAACAAAACATATCCAGCTAATGTAAAACAGCATATTACTGATTGCCCCAATTGGCAACAAGATTATTAAAATGATTAAAATTGAGGAATATATAGTGCAACAAAGAATAGAAATTACAGTCAAGTTTTCTTAGAATCAGAGATTTTTATATAGTTGCTTGAGGCAGGAACTATCTGCCGTATCAGTAGTCTATGTTGAAAAGGTAGGAGAGCTCTTAGAATTGATAAATGTGAGGAAAGACAGAAATTGCACTTTTCTTTGAGATCCTAGCAAGTATAAGAAAAAGTCTTAAATAAGCTCAAGTTTAAAATGCTCAGGATTAAATCTGTAGTGTTAATTATTTAAACTTCTGTGGTTAGTAGATAATTAGTGGCAGAAGTCTTGAAATTAAGAGAAAAAATAACCACCTTTGATCCTCCTATGGACCCACAAGCCCCATTTGAGCCTCACATAATTATCTGCAAGTGCCTCTATTAAGAGAAATTACCACTCCAATTAAGTGGGACACTATCCCACCAGATTTAATTTAATTCCATGGAGAGAGTGTCAGTTAAGTGCCTACCTTGTTGAAAAACATAGTTCAGTTAATTCAGGATCTGTATTTAGTGATAAAATATAGAAATAGAAAAAAATCAAAGTTATGGTAATTTATGATAATAGACTAAAAGAGAAATTTCTTCCTGTTAATTAAATATTCATAGTACTTGTTTAAATAAAGCACTTAAATCAATCATTGTTAAGAAACAGTGTCTGTTTGGGTTAGGAATATTAAGCATAGTACATGAGAAATAAATCTAAATTTTATTTTTTAATAAATTGTATTGTGTATATTTGAACTTTATAACATTATTGTATGAGATACATGTAGGTAGTAAAGTGATTACTATGGTGTAGCAGATTAATATATTTATCATCTCACATATATTTTTTGGGTAAAGACTATCTAAAATGTACTTGTTTAACAAAATCTCTAATATAATAACAATAGTATTGCCTTTATCCCTCATGTTTAGTCCTCATTTGTCCATTCACTATTACCTGTTATTTTATCTTGCTTTAGCTATGTGTTCCCCCTTTCTCTCTCACATAATCTATGGTAACCATTGTTATGGTAGACATCATGGTAACTGAAATGTTATGATTAGTGTCGCCAGGGTTAAATCATGTGTATATCATATATACCCTGCTACGATATGATGAGTTTACCTATGGTATTCTTCCTCAAAGCCATAACCACAATCTACATTAAAGAAAACCACATCCACATGCAGTTTATAAAATATCTTTTGAAAAATGTTTAAAAGTATCAAAGTCATCAAAGCAATCAAAAAAGAACTGTGGCAGATGGAGGAGAGTGATACAGCATGCCAATACAGGGTAAAACACTGTTCTCAATTGGATCCTGAAAATAAAATAAATTAAAAAAAAAAAAGTTGAAAATCTGAGGAATACAAATTTCCTCTGAAGTTTGATAAATATACTTTGCTTATATATTGAATCAATATGAAGGGAGGCTGGGTGAAATGTATAGAAAAACATTTAGTATATTCTCAAATTTATGAAATGAAAATTATTTCAAAATAAGTAATTTTAGAATGTCAAATGTGCTTGAGCTTGTAGTTGAGGTGACCCACTCTGGGAAGATTTGTAAGCAGCAATAAATCACCCTCTCCAAGGTTCAGAATCCAGGTACAAGAAAATAATAACTTGGGGAAGAAAAGAAGGAGGAAGGTGGACCCCTACTACCTAGGAACGATTGCAATGAAAAAAATGGAGCCCATAGAGAAATTGAAGAGACAAATCACGATGCAGAAGAAGGAATGGGCAATCTGCCTTTTCTTCCCTATTCCTGGCTTGTGGATCATGAGAAAGAAAGATTGAATCTACAGAGACTCAGGGAAAGTGGGTGACATCAGAAGCCTGAAAGGAATGGACCAACAGATACTGAGTGCTACAACATCTGGTGAGTGAATCCAGTCTAGGCATCTGCCATAAACCTTGACAGAGGGCTCTGTTGGAAGCCGTTCTAGGAAGAGGCCAAATGAACGTGGTGCTTGGGGAGTCACTTATTGGCTTCATCTCAGGGTTCCCAGTGTGAAAATCCCACAGTGACTGGGTGTGGAACAGATATGGGAGACATCTGTGGTCAGAAAGCAGTTGTCAGGCCAGCAAGTGCCACCCAGAGTGTTATAAAAGACTCAAGCCCCATGCCTATGACTGGAGGCCAGGTTCATCCTAAATTTCCATGGATTCGAAAGTCCCCCAAAAAAGCACAACCTAATTTGACTGTTGGCTTGCCGATGTTTATCCAGCATGGTCTGACTCTGACTGCTTCCTCTGTCTACAAGCAAGAATAGAGCCACGCCTTGAATTGGACACTGTCACAAACTGTAGACCCCAGAAGATAACTACAGGCTTCAAATTTCTTTTTTGTTTTGTTTTGTTTTCTTTTCTTTGTTTTTTTCTTTTTTAAAATTTTATTCATTTGATTGAGGTTTCGTTTGCTTGTTTGTTTGTTTTGGTTTTGGTTTTGGGCATATGAACATTGTTTTTAGTTTTATTTTGTTCTCATTTTTTCTTCTTTCCTTCCTCCTATCTTCTTCAAGTTTCATGAGGCTTGCATAATTTTCTTTTGTCCTTCAACTTTGCTTCTAACCTTTTTCTTCTTTTATTTCTCTCTTTTTCCTCTTCTTCCTTTTTTTTATTTTTATTTATTTTTATTTATTTATTTATTTTGAGACAGTGTCTTGCTATGCCTGCTCAGGCTGGCTATGTAGAACTGGCTATGCAGACCAGACTGGCCTCAAACTTGTGGTTAGCCTGCCATAGCCTTCCAAGTGCTGGAATCACAGGCGTGCACCACCACACCTGACTCCTTTAAAATGTTTTCCCCTTAATCACCTCTTATTTTTACTCTCTGTATAGTTTCTTCCTTTTTGTCCCTCTTATTCTTTATCTTCTATTTCTTGCCAGTTTTTTGTCCTGCCTTTATCCAATTCTATAGACATTCTTCTCCTCCCCAATAAGATCCTTTGTGCCACTTTCTGTCCTTCTCTGTCAAAATTTTGCTTTTGCACTGTATTTCCATCTTTACATTTTAATAGACTAACCATAAAGTTTGTTAATCATCTGAGCATTAACTGTGTAAATATACTATTGAAATATTTTCTACCATTAGCAGAAATATAGCTGTTACATTTAGTACATATTAGTTGCAAGTCAATATCTGAGTTTTCTTAATGTTTAAGATCATAATTGACAGTTTCTTCTCTAGGTATAAGGATGGTACAAAATTGGTTCTTAAGGTACATTAATATCTACTTTGTCTTGAGCAATAGTACTGTAGCTGTTCCACCTGATCTTAAGAGTCACTATTTCTCTGCAAGCCAACACTCAGAGTGCATTTGTGATATTAAAAAAACAAAAAACAAAAACAACAACAACAAAAAAAACTAGAGTATATTCCCAGAGAGTTTGATTCCTGAACTAAATATATTACATCCTCCTTTCCCAAAATAACCAAGGTGGTTGAATTTTAGGCCTGTGGTAAAGGATTACATTATCCATACCCAAAGTACATCACAGAAAAAACAAAACAAAACAAAACAAAACCTGAAGAGATCTCTATATTAGCAACAGTCTTTAGACTATAAGCATCCACAAACCTCAGCACAAAACAGAGCAAACAAACAAAAACATTAGAAACATGGAAAGGAAAGGCAACAAATTCCCTACCCAAACCACCAACTCCCCCAAAACCAATCCAGGGAGCACCAAGTGCCAGAATACTATAACCCACACACCTGAATTACTCAAAAGCATATCACAGGGGTTTAGAAAACAGCTCAAAGATACCCTCAGCGGATTTGGAGAAGATTTAAATAATCATATAAGGGAAATAATAACCAAAACATTGTAGGAGCTCTCAGAAGACACTAACAGAAAGCTAAATAAGCTAAACAAAATGATACAAAACATGAATGACCATTTCAACAAAGATTAGAGTGCACAAAAATTTTTCAGTCTGCATTCTAGGAAATTAAAAATCACAGACTAATGTGAGGACAGAATTTCAGAACTAGAAGACAATGACCGCTTCAATGACCTTAAACTACTCAAAGACCTTAAAAACAACAAAGGGAATTGAAACATTTATCCACAATTGCTCAATGATGCAAAAACTAATTTAAGAATAATTGGAATAAGTGAAATATCAGAAGACAACACAAATGGCATATGAAAAATGGCATATATATGTATCTAAAATTGTATCTTAACTTAGTACAATTTTCTTACATGTTTTTACATCTTCTTTGACGTGTTAGTCTGGTTTTCAATCTATATATAATAATTAACTTCATAAGGTCTTACAAGATAAATGAATCTGATGCTGAAAAAAATAAAAGGAGGATGGAGGGAGGGGAAAATAAGAAGGGAATTGAAATGTGTTATGTACGTATACCAATCTCAAAATCATTATGTATGGCAAACATCTAGTAAAAAAAGTAAAAAAAAAAAAAAAAGATTTTGCATACACTTGTATTTTCCTCTGTGAAATTGTTTTACTTCAATGAAATGGACATACTCTTTACTAGGTGTTATTTTCATTCTAATATATATCCAAAACAAAATATTCAGTGTTCATAATTCATTATACTATGATCCTTAATGTTACTGTGGAGCATCAGAATTTGCACCAACTTTAAAAATGTGCAGGGTGATACTGATTATTCTAGAGGGAAGGCATTTTTATATGCAGTCTTACTTTAAAGAACAGATGCTTCGTCTTTGAGGAAATGAAGAAAGGAACCTGAAAGGCGATTCTTCAAGTCTCTTCTATTGGGATGGGCCATAATACACTTAAAATAAGACATTTCCAGAATTAAATGAGACTATTTTCATTATTGGGTCAAAGCATCACACATCACCATAGAGGAGAGTCTTAGAAAATGCATCTTTTACACTTTGCATGCCATGATCTAATTTCTTCCTTCTGATTTTGAAAATCATGCAACCTAAAGTAGTTAAATTATTTATATATATATATATATATATATATATATATATATATATATATATATATATATATATATATATATATATATATATATATATATATATCCCATCTACTTCTAGTTCATAGACTATTAGGTTCACTGTAATAGTAAGGTAGTAAGGTATGGGCTCTGTTTATCTATCTATCTATCTATCTATATCTTATACAAAGAGGGGGTATGCAAAGATACAAAGGTAAGTTCCTTTCTGGTGAAGTTGAGATCGCAAATCTCCTCCAAAAGCCCTTGTGTTAAAAGAGGTTTGGTCCTCGGGGTGGTACTATATGGACAGGACCTATCAAACAGTACAGAAAATAAACCTTTTCTCTGTTAAAAACGATATCTCAGAATTTTTTTTTATGCTATTGGAAAGGAGAGCAGCACATTGATTTTCTCATGTACTTTGAAAATTAGGAAATTCCTTCCCTTTGATTCTTGATTTTAGCAATTATAGCATTTTTGCACATTAAAATAGTGATTAGAGGAAAATAGAGAATATAGAATAATTCCCAGTAAAGGGAAAATAAATTATTGAATGAATTACTGGATTAGAGGTGATACAATGAACTGTATACGAACATTTTTTAAGGTAGAAATTATTTCAGAGGTAGGTAAGAAGTCAAAATATGCCAAATTGTGCTTGCTGTCTTACTTTTAACCTTCCCATCAGTCTGGTGCTTGCAGAATCAATGTCGAAGGTACAGAATAAAATAAAGTAGCTTTTATTTTTAAAATAAAAATTTGACAAAACTGACATACTATTATTTTTCTGTAACAATAACCAAAAATTTTTGACTGCTGCAGTCTGCTCTGACAGGGAATAACACTAATCAACTTGGATTTTTTTAAAAGAGCAAGTATAAATCAAAACATGGGGTGCGTGAATTTATCCCATACTGATTTGTCGTTTGTTTTTGTTTTTAACACACAATAATGAAAGATGTTGAATTTGTTCAAGAAAAAATCACTTAATCACTTACATCATTCAATTTCAGAAATAAGTTTATGTCCATTGCCAAAGACAAAAGTTAATGTAATGTTTGTTATTCCATGAATGAAGAAGTACTATAAATTTCCAAATAATAATAGTGCATATAGTATTTTCTCTTCATGTTCTATCTGAAGTTCTGACACTGAATCAAGAAGAAGACAGCTTCCAAATTATTGGACAAGGATTTTTTGTTAAAGAAATAATAGAAGTTTCTAAGAAGGGATTGTCACTGGTGTCTCTGGGAAGAAAATATGTGTCAAAGAAGAAAACCTGATATATGAATGTGTGGAGTTTAATCCTAAAACCGATATTCGTTCAATCCTTTTTAAAGTTTACTCATATATGTATCCTGCCAATGCAATTGCAAAGATATCTAATATTTGCTAAAGTAGTGGGTGAGTTTTTGTGGGCATCTCCAAGAGTTATGGACATTTTTTTGTGCTTGGATAACATTTTGCAGTTTAGAAATATGTATAGTTTTGTGGTCCCAGATAGAAGAATGTTTATGAACACATATAGGCACTTCAGGTTGAGGCTAGTGATAGAATGAGCTGACATTTTCTTATAGCTATTTTGTGTAAGACAAAAGCATTGGCTATATTCTTTCAGCAAAATACTCATATAAAATAATTTACACATACCTTGATAAATTTACCTGTAGTTATTTGATATCTGGAAATTTGACCAAATCTCTAAAAAAACATTTGAGACAAATAATAGATTTATCTTTTAAGAAATAAAAAATAAATAAATAAAGTAGAACAGGGATTCCTACATAGCATATATCTAGTTTCTCATTACTAACATATCTTATGTAATGATGCATTTGATATAAATAATGGACTTATTTTGATATATCATTGTTAATTAAATTCCATGGTTTACATTGGCATGCTCAATTTGTAATGACTTTATTATAATATTTAGTTTAAAGTATTCCATTTAGTTCTAACCTTTTCTTAGGCTTCTCTTATATGTGACAGTTTCTTAGACACTTTTTTTTTTGGTGATTTGGAAGATTCGATAAATGTAATTTAAGAAATGGTAATATGCATACAAATATTTCTGTGTACATACCCACTGCGCCGATATACAGGGAATACATAAATATTATGAGTTTTGGAAAGAGAGTTTGAAAATTGGGAGCACCCATTATCATCATGTTAAGGGTACATGCCTCATGTGGTTTGTCAGCAATGATGTAGTCTTTGATCACACGTCTGAGGTACCATTTGTCAGATTTATCCACAGTATAGCAAAATAAAACTTTTAAAATATAATTCAGTTCTCTACAACAATGATATGCATCTACTAAAAAGGAATAGGCAGAATAAGAAAAATGTTAATGAACTGTATAGTTAGTATATTTTTGCTCTTTCTATACTGATTCTGTGGAGGCATTATATATAGTTGACATTTAATAACCACATGTCGGTGCGATTCTCATTCGTGATAGAATTTGTACATTAAGTAGAACTCATCTATGCAGGAGATGTGTAACTTCTCCTTGAATAATATTTTATTCAATTTTGTATTTATGACGTGAACTCATGGATACATATTTTGTACACTGACATTTTATTGCCTTTATAATTCTACCATTTTGAAAATGCCTTATAATTGAAATTGTAGTAGATGATATGCACTCTCTTTTTTAGATTCACTTTTTAAATTTTTTTTTTTTTTTTTTTGAGACAAGAGTCTTTCCATGTAGGCTAGGCTGGCCTCAAACTCACTATGTAGCCACGGCTGGCCTCAAACTCACAGTGATCCTCCTACCTCAGCCTCCCAAGTGCTGGAATTACAGGCATGTGCACCATGCCTGGCTAGATTCACTGCTTTCATATAATAATATTTATTTCAGGCTCATCTTTATCTTTACCATGTGGTTTGATAGCACACACTTTTATCACCAAATAATATTAATTCATATTTATTTATCTCTCCATTTACATGTTTGTTTATGGTACTTAGGATTGAAACCAGCATTTTTGTACTGTGTTACATCTCCAACTCTTTTTTATTTTTGTTTTGAGACAGAGTCTGACTCATCATGACGTTGCCTTGGTTGGGTGCCAGGATGACAGACACACACTGCCACATTGGGTTAACTAAATGTTCCTTTAACATTTAGTTGGTGTAAATATATGGGTGTAATATAGTTTTATTATTCATTCACTTGCTACAATATGAATATCTTGGATTCTACCAGTTTGCTGTGAGTAGAAATACAATTTTTAACCCTATCTATGCACAGATTCCACATAGATGTAGATTTTCTGATCAGGTGAATAAATACATGGGAACACAGATTTAATATTCTGTTAAGAGTATATTAACATTTATAAAAAAAAAAACTCTAAATATTTTCCAAAGTGGCTGGTCCATCTGGCACTCAAACTAGCAATGAGTGAGATTCCTGGTGTTCCACGTCCGCAACAGCAATTCCTGTTGTCTATTTTGGGATTCTGACTTTTCGAATCAATGTATTGTGTTGATTCATTAATGCTTTAATTTGTAACAATTTAATTCCCTAATGATAAATGGCATGAGTGTCCTCTCACCTCATTATTTTCCATTCATGTGTATTCCTCAGGGAAGTGTCTGTTCATATATTTTTGCTTTTTAAAGAAAAAATATTTTTCCCCAGTGTTAGCATTTAAATCCTTTGTATAATTTACATACAAGTATTTTATCATTTTGTGTTTATCAAAAACAGTTGTTAGCTTGTCTTTTAATTTTAATAGCATTTTTCGAAGAGTACATTTTTTGAGAAATTATCATAAAATAAAAGTTACAATTTTTTCTTTTTATAGGCATTTTATATTTACATATTTTGTATTTGTTTGTGATTCAGATTTTGGTCCCCCTTGTAAAAGTTTTAGGTCTCTGTGTAGATTCAGTTTTGCACATGAAAAATTTCAATTTCTTTGCATGTTAAAACATTTCTAGTTTTTCTAGCACCACTGCAGAAAAGTATTTTTTTCATTAAATACTCTTTGCTCTTTTCCCAAAGAGCCATTCAACTTCCTTATGTGCTTGTATTTCTAAATTGTCCTGTTTCACTGATCTCCTGCCACTGACACCGTGGTACTAGGTCTGTTGCTTGATATTAATATTATAACCCAAATAAAGTGATCTTAGGGTGGGCAGTATTCGTCTTTTGTTATCTCTGTAGTTAGGGAAGTCAGTGAGTTCTCTTTGACTTCATTTTTTTTTCCCCCCATGTTACTGAGGATCGAAACTGGAGCATTCACACTGAGCTATGCCTCCACTGCTTTTTAAAAAGTTTTTATTGTTCTTTTTTTTTCCTTTTTTTGAGATAAGTTCTCCCCACATCACAAAGTTTAACAGGATGGCCTCACATCTTCTGCCTCAGCTTCCCAGAGTGTTGGGATTGCGGGCACATCTGTGACTATTCATCCAGGAATGTTCATTGATTTTCCTATCTGCTTGGTCCTTTCATCTATCGTAAAATTGAGTGGTAACTCACGTTATTTACCTGACAAGTTTTATCCCAATAAAGTGTGTCTAAGTTTATTATATGAGTTACATATTATTCATAATATAATTAAAATTATATAATTGTCGTATTTCATTACTTAGCAGATGCGTAACAAAATTAATCCATATTTTGTTTGAAATAATTTGTGATGTTTATGCATTTTTAAATAATTACAGTTTTAATTTAATGGAATGCTTTAGTAATGTTAATTTCTATTTAAAATTAAAAAGTAGCTCTAGGAGCGTTTTTCACAACTATATTGTGAAAGATTCCAGTTGATTTTTAGCTTCTATTTGCTGATAATTGTTGGTATTGCCTTATTCCAGCAACTGGAAGCCCTTCTCAAACCACAGGAACTCTCACTATTTCTTGAGTCATTCTCTGTGAATTCACTTTGCCTTTGGATCACTGTGGGAGTGAGACATCTTGAAACAGAATGAAGGAATGAGCAAACACATTCACAGGAATCTAAACTTTTGTATCTTAACTTGACAAAACTTAAAAAATATTATGCTTTTCTATGTGAATACTCATATCATGTTTTCAGATTTTTTGGTAGCAACCCAAGGACCTAACAATAATTTGTGGCTTTATGCTGATATATTACAGCATGCTTGTCTTACAATAAAACATCTCTGTCCTTAGAACATTATAATAACTTCTGAAATATGTAGTGAATTAACGTTCCTATTTTGTCAAGTCAAAAAGCAAGTGATTCTTATTAATAGCTATATCTGTCTTGTAATATTTCGTAGTTAATAGTGCAAGGTGCATTGACACTTGAACCAAGAAGTCTGTAACTAGCTGATGAATGTGCCATTTATTTTTGTTTCAAAGTCGATGACAATGAAGTGCCCAATATGCATGAAACTACGGTTCCCATAAAATGGCTTGAAAATAAATGGCTTAGGAATTTGTAGCTCTCTTATGACTCATGTTTGAAGACTTATTCTAATAACCACTTATGTGTAATCAGATGGACTTTATGCAATCTCATCTTGTAAATGGACCATGTGAATGTTTCCCTATTATTGCTGTCATAGCTCACAGACCATGTAAGAGTTGCGAGTCATTCCATCCTGAAACAAATTACTATTCTAATCATAGAGTTCACACTGGCCTTCACATAAGTCATGACATAATGTGGAGAGTGATATAAAGACTACTTAAGAGACATAGAATTCACCCATTAAGCTGCCTTCTTTGGTAAGTTTGCCTCTGAGATATTTTCCACAGAAAAAGAAGAGAAATTACATTAAAAAACAATCTGGGTCAACTTTATCAATCATACATTTGGTAAGGCACACTACTTACTTTCTAAATTATTGGTAAACTATGACTTTTAGTAACTACTTTATAAACTGGTCTGCATTCAGGTTGTTCAATTCAAGACACTGCTCAATTTGTGCTCCATGTAATTACTGGTATCCAGAGTTCCTCAGTTACACCATGACCATTTAAGATTAAGACTAATGTCCAAGTCTAAGAATGTTTGAAAAGTAGAGAAACAAAAAATGATTTTTTTGCTTTGCTGTCAAGTGAATGTTTAAAATAATGATATATTTAAGTATTGAAGAAGACCTTCATGAGCATTCTGTTATATTTGAAAGCAAACAAACATCTCTTTGTATTATATCTAGAGTTTAGCATGACCCCTAACGCAATACCATAACCACTTACACATATGCATATCCGTAATACGTTTTGAACAACAAATAATGAGTATGACATTATGATCATATTTTAAAATAATGTGTAGATTGATCTAAATAATAATTTGTAAAATAGTAAACTGTTTAGCCCTGAGTTCGATCTCTGGTGCCAAAAAAAAAAAAAATATATATATATATATAGTAAACTGTTCAGAAAAAAATGGGCAGAAAGAAAAAACACCTTAAAACATTTTTCAGTATTAACCAGATTTTTGAATCCATGCCCATTTTCTCCAACTGCTTATATGCTGTCTAGGGAAAATGTGTCTATGTTTAATTAACCTCGTGAAGTTGTTTTCTTCCAAATTTTTCAGAATGCTTAAAATCAAATGATCATTCTGGAAGAGAACAATACTTCCCACCTAGTTGTCTTGAACAGTATCATAATGTTAGATACCAAGAATTAGATGCATTTTTTATTTTTTATGACTTAGTCAATTTACAACTTTGAAAATTTTATGATCTCTTTAGATTATTCATTTTTTAGATTATTCATTTTTCAATACCATGTATGTCTTCTCAGTAGAAAATAATGTTGATAAAGAAGGCTGCTTTCTTTATATCAGGTATTCCATCAGGAATTTAGCAGAGTTCTCTGATTCCTTGGCCTCTCACAGATGAGAAATCTAATCTACCGTATATTTGTGTCCTAAATTTACATGTTTATGAGCAGAGAATAATTCAGGTCAGCATAGTTGAATTTTGGTAAATTAAGGTCATAAACTCTTCATATTCTTAGGGACAGAACCCATCTTCTTAAGGAAAATGGGTTCCTTAATTTTAAAATGAAGAAAAAGAAATTAATGTGAGAAGTAGAAAGTCAGTGCCCAATAGGAAAAAAATACTATATTATAATAGCAATAATACTATCATGTATTACGTAATTATGCTCTAAAACTTGTTTAAAATTATAGTACAAATTCATTTGACCATATCTACACTGATATTGCTATTTGATGGAGTTAGGATTAAATGCCTTTGCCCTCAATTAGTATGCAGTGTTTTGTCTTGACATTTCAAAAGGGAATCACAATTTACATGGCAATAACTGTGTGTAAACAATACATACATTAGCTTGTACTTTTTTTATTCTTATTTGATGTATGTATACATACAGGTAAAGACATACATAAACATATAAGGAGAAAATGGTTGAGCTAGTACTGTCCTGTTTCAAATAAAAAGTTGTTATAGCATATTTTCCTTTTAGATAGTAATAATATTGAATATATAATACACATACATACACTTTCTAAAAATGCATTTACATTATTATAAAGCAAAACAACGACTATAAAGCTCTTAAAGCAGGTGAAAGTAAATACAAATAATTTTAATAATAACTCCAATCACTTCTAATATCTCTAATACTAATCATGAAATTTATGAGCTGTTCTTTAACTATTAATATTAGTAAAGAACAGCTCATAAATTTCATGATAATGATGTGGAGAAAAGCAGAAATTCATCTTTTCCAATCGTAAAATTTTTCAAAAATTGTGATCAAAATAATGTGTCATAGCCCCAGGTTAGAAGCACCGATTAATGGGCTGGGGAAATAATGCAGAAACTGACCAACAACAAGATGGTCTTAACTTTCTCCTCAGTTTAATACGTTTCAGATAAATTTTTTTCTTACTACAAGCTCCTTATATCTTTTTTCTTACTGCATGTAGCAATTATATATTCCTTCCTTGCCCCTTTGAAATGTAAATCTTCTTCCAACCTCTTAGTTTTTACAAGTCAAGGCTATTTTTCCTAATTTGAGAGCCATTTCTTTTAAATATAATATCAAGATGAGAATAATGTCTCTAACTTTCAACCTCTATTGGAAGGCAGAAACCCAACTTGGAGAAGCATCACTTATTAAACACAGTAAGACAAATCACCTGGACCAGCTTCCCACTAGCATCCTATTGTACCATCCCAGCACTTAAAACTCTCCCATGTTTTGATTCAGACAAGTGGAATCCATGCTCCCCTGTGGCAATAGTCTTGAATTTTGTCTTCCTGGACTACTTAGCTTGCCCGGTACAATTTTTCTTTGATAAAACATATGCATGTGTATATGGGAATTTGATATATGATATTCATAACTGTATAAATGATATAATAAGTGGCTTTGGAGTAATAATGCATATGAAATAAAAATGGTTATTTCTCACAAAAAGATATAAAAGCAAAATTTCTGTTGTATAAGATTTGAATACACTTTCAACAAAAGGGGAAGACAATAGCCATAAAACTTATGAAACATATGCTCAAATTCATTAGTAGCCAAGAAAACTGGAAAAAATCCAATATACAATATTAACTCATGAAGTTAGTCATGTCTGATTATTTTATTAAGATCCATAAAGCTAAGAGTATACAGAAAAAAAATCTGACATTTTATGTAGAACTTATGATCAGAGGCAATAACTAGAAATATAGTTAGCAATCAATGATAGGTTTGCAAATAACTTCTTATTTAATGAGAGGGATTGTTATATTGATAAAGTAATCCTTCAAATTAAAAAAATACAGTCAAGTAAAAATAATATCATTATTGAAAGTTGTCCTTACCAAACTAGTTCAGCAATTACTGTGTTAAATATTTTTGTGCCTAATTGAATATATACAACGTGGTGGAAAAAAATAGTATATTGTACTGTTCACTACTATTTAGTTTTTAAATATAACTCAAGCCACTGTACAAGACGGTCAGGTGCTTTACCAACCAGACTCCATCATTTTTGTCTGCCTGGATTCTCCTGAAAACATAGAAAATGGATTGTCACCACTTAACTGTGTTACTTAGAATAGTATTGTTTAGAATTTCCACATGAACGTGTGATTGAGTATAGTAAGATAAATACTCTGTTTTAAACATTTATTCATCTATAAAATTGAATATAATTTTTAGACTTATTTTGAATAACACTTGTAATCTTTGTCATTTTATGTCCATTATATTAGTATATTTTTGTTTATTTCACAAATAACTTCAGTATAGTTTCTCAAATTGAGCGTATATTATTTTTCAAGAAAACTAAGTCCTTCTCCCTATTCAGACTTTACAGAATTTTTAATTAACTAAAAAGTTTTTAAGGCAGGTGTGGTGGCACACATCTGTAATCCCAGCACTTGGGAGGCTGAGGCGGAAGGATCTCCCCAAATTCATGCCACCCTGGGATATGTAGTAATTTCAAGACTAGCCTGAATTACACATGATTTTTTTTAAGACGTACAATTCTGAATAGTCAAATTTTTTTTCTTGGATGAGTATTGCAAGGATTATTTAATAATTATTACTATTAAAATATCTATTTTTCTTGTGTTAAATTCTTATAAATTTAATTTTCATGTCCCTTGAAATTTGCCTGATTAATATTTATTTACATTTGTATCTTTCTTGAGGTATAATAATCTTGTGGTTTATATTCGTATTTATTTCTTTTTAAAATACATTTTCAAAGGGGAGTGTATTCAGCAGAAAAAAGATATTGGATATTTTTGTTGTTGTACTTTTTTTTGTTTTGTTTTGTTTTTGTTTTGTTTTGTTTTTTGTTTGTTTGTTTGAGACAGCCTCACTGCATTGTACAGGCTGATCCTGAACTCACTATGTAGCCCAGGCTGGCCTCGAACTTGTGGCAATCTTCCTGCTTCAGCCTCTCCAGTCCTGGGATTAGAGTCGTAAGTCACCACACTCAGCTCTAAGATGTTTTGATTTCTTAACTCTTATATCCATCTCTATTCAGCTTGAAAATTGCTGTTTCATACAGCAAGTTTTGTCTTCATGTTTATAATGAATTTAAAATTTGGTTATTTGTTAATCATATAAAATAATACAAAATATTTAACCATTTTTATTATTTTGTAACACTGTAACAACTGCATCATAAATATCACTATATTTACATAAATAGTAAATTTTATATAAAAATAATTATTTAGAAACAAAGGGGTAGCATCTATTCAGATTGTATAATTTATAAAATCAATGCTTTGTGAGAGAATTTATAAATTAAATGGCCCAAAATGAGCACATATAAAATGGATATTTTGAAAAATTATTGGTAATATAAAATTTATAACTAATATTTAAATTCAAGATGCTAAAATACAGAAATGGACTGCATTTCCAAAATGTTACTCAAAAGTGCCAAAAACTATCCTGCTAAAAATGACTAAGTTATATGTATTCTTATGTGCATAGCATATTGTTTGTAAGACAGTTTAATATAGGAAGAGAGAAAAAGCCCACTCAAAATAAAAATCTCAAGGAATCAAAATGTAAAGCAATGAACTCAGTATCATTTCTCTTTCCAAATAGAAGTGAAATAAACAATCTTGAAGAACAACTGAAGACACAGAATTACACTCATTTAAATAGGATAAAATATATTCTGAACTGATGTATTCTACAGTTATTTGTATATTTTTGAATATAAATTATTCAAATAAGCCAAACTGTTGTGTGTTTATGTTAGTGAAAATAAATGAAATTGTGTAAATCTACCAGAGAATTGAAGATTACTTTTATACATGCAAAAATCTTTTGCATATTTCCTTAAGCTACACTGAAAAATAAGAAGTTAAAGAAATGTTGCCGAAAAAATGACTTACAATCTACCTAGAGAAGCGTTCTGTTGCCATGGGAAACAGTTAGAGGAGCCTGCTGTGTCTGTGGAGAGGGGGAAGAGGGACACAGAGCAGAGAGGTGAGGGCTCCCACTGAAGTCTCTCCAAACCCTGTTGTTCAGAGGTGGCTGAATAGTATTAAGCCCTGTGGCACAAGAATGAGCAAGAATTAATTAAACAAAAAGCTTCCTGGTGGGTCAACCTCTCAAGATGAAAAGGAGCTTTTATGAGGGCTCAGAAAAGAGAAATGCAGAGCCAACAATTTAAATAAATTAATTGATTTAGTCACAACACAGGTGACAAACTCCTCGTAGGCAGCTGGAATGTAATCCAAGAGTTAATTTAAAAAAATGAAAATCTAGTTCCTAGAATTATCCTCTCATAAGCATAGAGAACAAACATAAACATACAATCTCCCTTTGTGGGTTTCTCAGACACTGGCTCACTTCACATATTGTCCACAAGTTTTTGGATTCCTTTATCGAAATTACAAGTTTCTGTCAATTTTAGTTTAATTTAAAAATGAAAACAATTTTAAAAGAATCTAGGAATTTATTTAGTTATCCATTGTCTTAAATTCCATCTAATTTGATGATTGTTTTCCTTGGTTATATTCAAACGAAGGAAGGAAAATTTGGAGGAAAATTCTACAATTTAGATCAATATATTGGCAGGCATTCACTCTGGTATCTCCCTTCCAGATGAATGCTCATAGAGTATCTCCACCACATTTTACACAGGCATGAATAATCCATTTCAAAAATGACAGTAACTATTATACATGGAAAATATACAGTAAAAAAAAAAACAAATTACCCCCTCCAAGAAAAAGAAATAAAGGACACTGGTACATGTAAAATTAAAAAAACAAACAAACAAACAAACAAGTATTCTCACCAAATATTTCCCTCCAGGACAATAAGAAAACCCTCTTGAGAGCATCTCAAGAACTGCCCAGACCCCACCCATGGCGGGTTGAACGGTTTAAAAGTGTAAAATTTTTAAATTTTACACTCACTCACCCAGGGCCCTGCTCACCCAGGGCCACCTCGGGGAGTGTTTTCCAGCATTCAGAGGCCTCCTAAATTGTGGTCCAAAGCAGGCCAGCAACTGCTCAAAGCCTTAAATTGTTGAGTGGAGGAAACTAAGGAATGTTGTCTAATGATGAAAAATGGTAAAAAATTGAAAAAAAAAAAGGTCTAATTCCAATCTAACTCTATAAAATGGTCTCAGGCGCACCTCTATACTTATCAGATGCTTACAAAAAGAGGCAAAAATCAATGAGAACCTGGATAGAGAGAGCTCTGGAGGACACACAGGCTTTTCCTTGTTAGTGTCTACCGCGATGCAAAGGGCTGTAAGGGTCGTCATGTCTATAAGACAACTTACTAAGTAAAATATACTTTGTTGAGATTGGGGAAGAGCTTCATGTGGAGCATATGGTATGTTCAGATATGACAACCCCCCAAAAGATTCAGCTGCACTTCCTTGCCTCCTGGGACCTGGCGAATGGTCCGTCATTTGGTCAGGCCGTTGCCCAGCTTCAGACTAGCATATCAAACCTGCAGCAACGTAGGAAAAAAAAATCACTGTGCTACTAGTAAACTTGGTTTCTTGCATTGATGCTAAAAAGAAAGACTGCTACGATGATGGACACAAATAAATGAACAACAACAAAAAAAGACAATGAGCAGATCCTGCTTGTCAGCTAAATGTAGAGAACATTTAGTTGGTCACAAAGTTACTGTGTATGGGACTGCTCGCCACCTGATTTCATGAAGAGACACCTGCTGCAGTCAGACCCCCTTCTCCAGCGGGTGTGCACTAAGAGAACACTGCCATTATCAGAGGGCAGCACTGCAGTGTGGGAGAATCGCCCAAGGGCGAGACCCTGGCCAAGTGCAAGAAGCTTCCCCGAGATAAATTTGTGGAAATAATAAGCCACAGTGTTCTTAGCTAGCAGCAAATTATTTTAGGAATATTTTCTTGTCCATAAACTTGCACTGAATCCCCACCTCAACTGCCAATTTTCACAGGTTTGGACTGTACACTCCTATAACTTTGAGTGACTCAAGCCACAGTAGCCAGAATTTCAGGATCACAATTGTTTCCTATTAGGTTTGCTGAGTAGATTTTATCTGATTACAGCTCCAGATCTGAGGTGAGAGCTACCCATGAAGCAGCCTGATCCCTACCAACCCACAAGGGCAGTGTGTGTTTAGTGAACAGTTAAAGGAGATGATTACATTGCTGATGGAAAGGCACAGCTACTCCTCTCGGGACTACACAATTCAGAAAAGTAGTCTGTGATCTTAATGCAACAATCTCCCATATGATTATTTTTCTTTACACCACCTGTTTTACCGTGATAGTGATTTTCCTGTTCTTGCCTTCCTTTAGTTTTTATTTCCACATTTCCACAATTTACATGACATTTCCAGTAGTTTCTCTTCCATGAGTTCACTCCTAGTGAACAGTTATTTCCTGAAGCTGTGGAAGTCCTGATATCCTGAAGTCCTGATATCCCATTCATAGCTTCCCATATGATTTGTGTATCATGATAGAAGGGGCAGGAATGTCAGTCTTATCCAAGGGGTAACTATGTTTCTCTTACGTCTGGGACAATGTCCAATTATTTTTTTAAGTCTTTCTCTCTTTCTTTCCTTTTTTCTTTCCCTGTTTCTTTTTTGGTTTTTTTGTTTTGTTTTGTTTTGTTTTTTTTTGTGGTGCCGGGGATCGAACTCGAACTCAGGGCCTTGTGCTTGCAAGGCAAGCACTCTAATCACTGAGCTAAATCCCCAGCCCTCTTTTGGGTTTTTGAGGCAGGGTCTCACGGTGTAGTTCTGACTGTCCCTGAACACACTTTGTAACCCAGGCTGGCCTCAGACTCACGGCGATTGTCATCGTCCTGCCTCAGCCCTCTGAGTGCTGCGATGACGGGCTTGTCCCATCACACCCTGCGAAGTGTTGCTTTAAAGTTATGTTTTTTTCATTAAACAACTTGATATGTAATAATGGAGAAAGTTTAAAAATCAAATTGTTGATGCTGATATTTTTCTCAATATTCTATTATTTAAAGAGATAAACTAATGTATTAAGAGGACTTTTCTGTTCTTGTTTTATGACATCATCTATGTATTTTAAAACTATATAATCACTGTGTATGTTTATAGCCTCAACTAGCCTGTTGTCACTTCTTTCAAAAAATACATGCAGATAACTAGTCAATGTTTTTTTTCTTTCCCATCTAATTTACCCGGATAGAATTGTATTTCACAGATCAGTTAGTACCACCAAGAGTTATCCTGCTCTACATGCTAATTTTTTTTTTTAGATTCTGCATTTTTCACTCTTCTCATTTCAACAATGGACAGTTGTAATTATTGCTTTTTCTTTTACCTGAAAATCTTTTATTATACTTTGACAAAATTGTTTTATAATTATCCCTAAAAAAGCACACAGTTCTTTATTGAAACTATGTGAATGTTTTCTAATCTGTCTGCTATCATCTAATCTGATGCACATATCTGGTATGTCTTTTCTGTATTGCCAGTGGGTTTCCCTCAGTACAAAGTGGAAGTGTTTGCTAATGAACTTGACTGAGAAATAATTTTTTAATTCACTGTAGAAGATAAAGTAACAACAATAAGAATTCTAAATTTTGTGTATACCTCATATTACTTTTGGTAAGTTCAAGTCTATAGCAAATTATCAAGTATTGTCTTTGTCATGAACTGCACAAACACCTATGAGAAACCTTATACATATTAACACTTTGATTAAATTGTAATAGTCTAATAAACAAAAGGAATAAGAAAGAACGATCTTATAAACATTATTAAATATATACTACATTGTGGAGTACATGGCAATACTTATTCAAGAAAAAAAAATGCATTTTTGGATTGGGTCTTTAAATTTGGGAGGTTTGATTTTTTTGAGTTCTGTGTATATTCTAGATGTTAGACTTTTGTCTGATGGACAGCTACCAAAAAATTTTTTCCCAGTCTGTGGGTTTTTCCCCTGCTCTATTGGTGATTTCTTTTGCTGTGCAAAA
>QZML01000186.1:1274248-1297826 GCA_016801275.1 Hystrix brachyura | reverse complement strand
AAAAAAACAGGGGGAAGAATTTTTCAAGAAAAAAAAAAAAAAAAAAAGAGAGAACAAGACAGAATTTCCTAAGGCATATAAGAATTTGACGTGATTTGGGATTGAAAAAAATACAGTGATGGATATGGCAACTGGAGAGACTAAGAAAAAAGCCAGAGGTCAGATCATGTGAGACCTTAACTGTCATTCTAAAGAGCTCAATTTTATGTTATATTTATTAAAAATGTCTGGATCAGTTTTAGAGAAGGGTTATCGAAATCCAAATACCACTGGTTAAAAAACCAATTCTGCTTGACCTCATTTGTCTAGTTCATTGGAAACTGAGGTTACCAGAAAATGGAAGCTTCATGATAAAACAGCAATCAATGCACTTTGATATAGAGAATTGAAATGAAAATGAATCCCTAAAGATGGTATTGTGAATTATCAATATTTTCTTGATTTAATGTTCTTACTAAACTGAAAAATAGTATATAATGGAGAGAGACATAAATTTACCCTTTAGCCAATATTATGCTTATTAGGATATAAAAATATTGAAGAAAAATAGAAAGACAGTTAGGAGTCTTGCAAGTAATATAAAGGATATTCTTGGATGTTAAGAGAACTAGTTCATGAAGCACTGGACTTTATATACCTTCATAATTTCACACGAGGTACAATCTTTTATTATTTTTTAAATCCCCAAAACTAATGATGATACTGACTATAGTAACGATAGCTGGTGTGCAGAGCAAAAGACAACCCCAGTAGATAGCACAAAATTGACATAGAGGTGAAGTGAAGAGAGGGCCAAATGTGAAATTTCAGGTCCCAAACTGAAGAAATGGTTGCCTTGTTTCTGTCTGCCAGTGTCTTAATGTCGGGAGAAGGAGGAAAGAATACATCGCTGCAATTGTGGAAACTTTTTCTTGATCTTTTCGGTGAACTCTCCTTTCACAGATGAACTCAGACTAATGATGCTCATTTTCAAGTAGAGGAAGCAAGGAAACAGATTTACTGAGGAACGTATTTTTCATTGTTTTTCATCCTGTTTAAGCTCTCTAGTATTTTAAAAGATCTGGAATTATTTTACTGTATATTTCCATGTACAACCACTTCACTACAGTGATCTAAATCCTAATATGGAATAGAACACTGAAGATTACAGAGAAGAGTTTAATAAAGTTATTCTTTGTAATGACCCATTACAGTCTATACATAAAAATAAGAGAGCATGTGGAGATTTGGGAGGACAAAGTGCTGTATGTCCTCAAATGAGGACATATAGCAGCCTGGATTAAATTACTCACACTCCACTCAGCCTCTCCTGCTCAAGGGATAATCACAAAAAGTCAGGTCAAAGGGAGAAAGGCTGTGGCTCTGAAATGTGAGCAGACGAGTAGAGTGGGTTTTTCAGAGAGGAAGAGGAACATTAAGACACTTTACCCATTGTTTACTTCCTTCTCTTACTATTCCTTGAAAACTGGAGCTGCCGCTGGCAACATAGGGGATGAGTCATCACATTTCAGATGACAAAATAAAACAAAGAGAACTATAAAGTATGACGTCCTCTGAGGTCTTTCAGTTTAGAACCTCCATCCCAGGTCTGGCATTCATGAATTGTGAGGGAGATAATTTTACTGTTGGATGAGCTATTATTTTGATTGTGTTTTACTCACAGAGAGATCACAGAGTCCATAGGATTTGAAGAACCAACTTCATAAGATTTGCAGGGAGGATCAGCAGTGATTGCTGGAGGCGAAAAAAACCAGCAGCAGATCACGGGACGCAGGTTCTGCGGGGAAGGACTGTGCGCCGCAGGGATGAGCGATGTCACTGTAGTTTCCAATATTTTATTCACTCAGAATCCAAAGTCTTAGATTAAAGAATTCAGTGGAGTAATCATAGTTTTAGTGTCCATATCCTAATTCTCAGCAAGAAGAATGCAAATTTCCAGCTTCTTTCTACTTTACATCGCTTTATGGCATTATGGATCAGTGCACTCAATCTCGTACATTAGGGTATCTCCAATACAAGGGTATGGAAACCTCAGGAGGAAAATGGCAAGGAAATAAATAGACTAGTATGTCTAATGCTTTATATAAGTCTTCTAAAGCGAACAGAATCCTTGTATTGTTTCTTAGATTGATGAGTCACTCCAACAATTTAACTTACTTATCAACAAAAGAATAATTGAATATATGAGTATAAATACCTTCAAATCATATAAGATTTATTAAACTTAAAGGCAGTTTCTAACATAATTCAATATAATTCTTACTTTTTTACTATGAATTATCTAATATTCTATATTCAGTGGTAAAGATATTAGAATAACTGAACTGTGAAATTTTAAGAAATTTCGTTGAAAAATGACATGAAACATGAATTAAAAAAGCATGTGTTTCAGAACAGAGGACAAGAAAAATAAGAAATGGAAGGAAAAAATGGAAACAAAGCTTTTGTAAATAGGGAGGGAGGAGGGGGTGAGGGGAGGGGAATGGGAAAAAAAGAAGCAACAAGATATGTACAGGTACAAATCCTCTATGATGAATGTTATCACTATGTACATCTAAAATGTACCATTAAAATAAAAATTAAAAAAGCACATACTTTATCATTAAGGAACACTTGTTTCTACAGACAGTATCTTGCTGGCAATGGAAAAATTTAATTATGTTTACTTTTTTACTACTTAAATCATATGCCACACAGACTACAAAGAGAGCGCCCCCTCGGCATATTGATCTTATGATGGAAAAACCTATAGTCCTTTAGGGAGTGAAAAAGTAAAAGACACCTTAGAGTGGCAATCATATTTTGAAATTAGATGGCATAGGAAGATTAAGTGGGCAGAGATATCAAGTATGAAATAAAAAAAAATAAAACTGGCTGGAATCTGTAAGGATTTAATAAGATCTGGAATAACTTCCTTAGCACTGCTGATATATCCTCATTATTTGAAATTCCACAAAGAGATGTAATGTAATGCTCCTGAGCTGCAGAACTAGCAAGTGAAGCCAAAAATAATAACCAAAAGATCTTTGATGATAGTGTGAAAGAATAATAAGAGAAAGCAACATGACTTTAAATACTCATTAAATTTATTAAATGAATTATACTTTAATATTTTGGTAGTTCTTTGCCTAAATCTAGAGTCCTTTGTGCAGAATGAAATGACTAAAGATTGTTAGTGCCAACCAGTTACATTAACACAGAAGACCTTGCAAATTCCCAAAAGATTTTGACTAATGGAAAGTAAACTTTATTACAGAACTCTAGGAGCAGCCAAAAAGCTCCACTTTCAAATTGAAATACATCTTAGCAAATTAAATTTTAAAAACAGAAGATGTGCTCTGGAACTCTGAAATATAGCGTTGCCTTTATAGCTTGATAGAGTTTGTAAAGAAAGTTATTTCTCTACAAATTAAGGACTAAGTATCAATATTTGAAACGATACCAAAGAAGCTAGCCACATTTAGCAACAATAGACACTGAAATTAAAATTTACTATGCATATAACTGGATGAATAGCACTTTATGATGAACCTTAATGAGGTAATATCAACATACCAATAATTATTAAAATATCCCTTACAAAAGTACCATTGTAACTGCGAAGATAAAATATTTAGTAAGGTCTAAATTATAATGACATAATCTGTTTTAAAAACAGAGTTCTTTTCACTTGGAAAAAATTTGATACTTATTATTGTCTATATAATCAAAGATAATATGAGGAACTGGATAAATTATTAATACACAAATGAAATCCACACATTTATTTACTTATGTAGGCTGCTTTGTAGTGACCCCAATGAGTCAGCCTAGAAACTGAAACCAAAAGCTAAGAAAATTTGTAAGCAAATTGGCATACCGATTTTGTTTGTTGAAACTTGCTAAAAATGTTGAGCTTATATTCTTTGTAATAAGTCTTAATTTCATCTTTCCAAGTAGTAATTAACATGTATTTTACTTTCAGAGAATATTGGCCCACGAGTAGTATCAAAAATAGATGCAAAATCAGAGTGAAAAGGACTGTTTTCAGAGGTCTGAACACTACATGTTGGGTTATTCAATCATCATCAATGAGCTATAGATTCCTTGACACATCATACCCAAATTGCTTGTTTCTGCACTTGTCTTCTCTGCTTCTCTGTGACTTTGCTCTATGTGAAGACTTCCTAGTGGGCTATCACATACATTTGGAGGTGAATTGAGCTGAGTTTTATACTAATACATTTTAATGTGCGTTATGGTTTGTGTCTAGATGTCCCCCCAAAGCCTCATCTGGTAAGAGATAGCTGGATCTAGAGTGTGTGATTACTAAATTGATCCACTGATTGGTTTGGCATGGTTCTGCTGGGATCAAGGATGTAACGCTAGGATTAAGGGTATTAGGATTTATTAGGATTAAGGAGTATTAGGATTAAGGATGGGAGTACTGCCCACCCTAAAACCAGGCAGCCTGGATAAAATATAAAATACAGGAAGAAGCTGGTTCCCACCCCTTTGCTTTCATTTCTGCCTACTTTGCTGATTTCTGCCTGTCTGCCGTGCCACCCTGCCTCGGACCCTGCTGACTGCAGACTGAAACCTCTACAAACTGTGAGCCAAATAAACCTTTCTTCCCCTAACTTTGGGTGTCGGATATTTTGTCCCAGCAACGTGAGAAAACCTAACTAACACAATGTGTTTACCATGACTTTAATGCTGAGGATTATGGGGGTTAGGTGTAAGATAAGACACATCCCCACAAGAATTGCAAAGAGAAACCAAAAATTACCAGTGAACAGTAAGTGCAATAGCTGTTACAAGGAAAGAGTAGAGCAAACACAGAAAGCGATATGTGGGAAGGGGTCTGTAAGAAGATAGAAAGTTTTGAATGATTTTTTCCAATTCCCAAGAACAAAAGGTTATGATCCCTTTTAGAGTATAGTGAACAGGGAACAAATTGATTGGAATATTAGCAACACTCCCTCAGTTTATAAAGAAATAAGGAGTATGCAATAGAATAGAAAGAAGCTACATCTCCACGTGCTGTTTAGCTTAGTTGTCATTTTAATTTTCCCACTTGAAATTGTTTTCATTGACTGCAGCAAAAATAGAATACAGATTATAGTCAATTTCTTATGTCAGGCACAAGCAACTAACAGTGATAACAGACCCATTAGATAAACTATGCCTCAGTTAAAGAGCAAATGTGTCTTGCTTCGGAGAAGCTAGGTGTGACTTTGGCTTTAGTATTTTAATCACTGCCCACTGCGCAACAGAGGACAATCAGGTAAGAATGCTTGGAGAACTTGGTGTGTGCCTGTGGAGTTCCAGGACCACAAAACTTGATGTCAACTTCTACCTGACGAAGTCTGCAAGTGAATGTCGAACTAATTTATGGAGTGGTGAAACAGAAGCAGCTTCAGGAAAGCCTTGAGCAACAGAAATGTAGGGGCTTGACTTTTTCCTTGGACCAAATGTCCCAGAGGAAGAACCAGGCTTGCAGTCTCCTGAAAGAATCCCACTTAATGGAAACCCCTTCCAGAGATGTGTCGGGGGAAAGCAACCTGTGTGGAATTTTTAAGCACCTGAATTTCAACAAATATCGAAAAACTATGTGTATATATATATAAACATAGTTTTTCGATATTTGAAAAGATAGCAAAGACGATAAGCACAGTTAGCAACAATAGACACCAAAATATATATGTATATAGATGGAGAGAGACAGAGATTCTTAGTATTGACAATTCAATTTGAACACAACCCAGTTTGAGGCATACCAAGGTCAAGAAAAGTTTGGTACCCTAAAAAAAGTTTCAACTTTGAATGGCAACTTAATTTTGTAAAACACACGCGCGCACACAAACACACACACACACACACGCCCCTACCTTGGACAAATCAAGGAAAAATAAATGTTATTAAAAAATGACTATATAAAAAATTTTAAAAACTGACCAAGTTTCAACAAAGAATATATTATTTTATTGCATACCTTAGCAATGTCAAAAAATCCTCTCACTTTTCTCTGTTATGAGATGGCGTTTTTTGTTTGTTTGTTATTGTTATGTTTTGTAGTTGTCTTTTTTTTTGGCTTTTGTTTTGTATGGTGTTACAGAAGACGAAAACTACTCAGAGAGTAAAGTACATGTTTTTATCTCAATTGATGATACTTTCAACGTACTCCAGTCAAAGGCAACTCGAAACATTATGTAGTTGAGCAAAATTAATATTAATAATGATTTCCAACATGAGGAAACACATACATACTTATATATACTATATACAAACATACAATGAAATAACATGTATACGAATATATGTATGATATTTTCAGATTTCCAAACCAGTTAATAGCAAAAATTTGTTTAATTTGTAAATATATAATATTTCCCTTACATTAATATTACATTTACAAAATTTCCCTTAAAGTACACTAAAATGCAAGCTCTATGTTTCATTTAATTAGAATTCTAGCTAGCTAGGTAAATTATAATATCAGATGCACTTATAATGAATTCATTATTTGAAAGAAACATAACCAATTCTTTTGTATTATACTCTGGCAGTATTACATGTGCTTGTGAGTATAAAACATTACAGAGTAGTGTCTTAAATTATGTAACACATCAACAGATAGTGATACATGATTTTAAACAATAGACGAAGCCTTATTTTTTAAACTTTATTTGAATATTCCTGAGGCGTTATCTAAAGTAGTTATCTGTATGCTATTTGGTAATGTATGGACTGTTTACACCCTTGATAAGCAGTAGTGACTTGTGTAATAAAAATATAATTAAATATGTGGAAGTGAAGCCCAACAAATGGAATGTGTGATTTCCCTCTATCTTGACTGGTTTTCTTGCTCTTTTCTCCATTTGCATACAAGGGAGAAATTGAATTTCTTATCAGAGATCTGTTAAATTTCACAGCTCCTTCTGGGGCCTAGAACTTTGATAGTTCTGTCTGGACAGCCACTTCACATTCAACTCTAAGAACTGGTACATTTGTTTTTTACATTGCTAGTAAGATCCAGGCAAAATTCAGCCTCGAAAGTCAAATCAGGCAACATACTCCAAACAAAAAAAACTCCATGTCATTTGCTGATGTCACAGAAGAACATTTCCCCCTGTATTTAAATAATCTACTAGCAATGATATTCTTCACAATTATCAACGGGAGTTCAACTATCAAACTTAAACATAATGGAATAAATATGAAATTCTCAAGTCCATTAAAATTTAAAATTATTAAAAGCATCTTTAATGACCAAGCTTAAAGTTTATTTTCGTTTTTACAGTCTCCCGCATGTTCCCATTTGCAGGCTCTTAGGGATAAAGACTTTCTATCCAGTGAGACGATCTGTATCTATGCTTTTCAGCTAAATAGATAAGGTTTTTTTCTGTGAAAACATTTAATTATAAAAGTGTTCATGATAGTTAAGAAGTAAATCATTTAAAGGATAAAAAAAGATTAAATGTAATCTTGAAAGGAAAATGCTTACTGATAAAAAGAAGAGAAGCTTGTAGTCAAAGAAAGAAAGTAATTTGTCATTTCAAGATAGTTAATGAGCTTCACATACTCTTTGATGATGAGAAAGAGTATGATATACACAAAAAAGCTTTCATGAAGTATCAAATTATAACTGATAATGAGGTTCTTTTTTTAGACTATGCAATTAGTGATTGTTGGATTTTTCTTTTTTTTAATGATTATAAATATATTGATGACACTACATACATGAAAAGCCCTTTTTGAAAAAAGTGATAAATTCCAAACCAAGATGATCAAGATCAAATTACTATCTCCTTTTCTGTGTTAATTTTTCATTCTGAAGGATTAGTTTAAAAAATACCTTCCTTCTCCAGACACTATTTCAGAATGATTTACATTAAACTTCTTGAATTATAGTAATATAAGAATTAGCAGAGAGGGTTTATTTATATGAATGGTGAAGGATCAGGTTAGTACTTGGGTAAAGAATTTAGGAATACCATGAACAAAAAGTCAATTAGATATAATTTTAAAAGAAAACAGGGTTTTAAGCAATTGTTTTAGAATAAACAAAGTAAGAACTGTAAATCATTTGCCAATATATAGATTAGTTAATTTGAACATTCAAGTCACAAAAAATTGCTTTTTCAGATACATATATTTTATAATTAAATTTTCTATGTTGAATACATTTAATGAAAAAAATTGTACAATTATAAAATTTGCATGTAAGAGCACATTATATATATACATAAAGATTATCTTTGTTGTAATTATTCAAATTGAAATGCAGATTTTTATAGGGATCAAAAATTTAAAAATTGTTTAAATGAAATTCAATTCTCTAAAACAATTGTTACATGTACTTAAAAGGAGAAGGCAGATATTCATTTAAGAAAGATGTTAATGAACAGGTGAACTAAAAATGATCCTTAAAGAGGAACATATACTCTGGCATCCTTTTTAATATTGATGTATATTGCTTTAGTTATACATTTTTTGGAATGCCCCAACAACATTAAAAAAAAAAAAAAAACCTGTATCTAGATCAATTTCTGCTGGAATTTTGAGCCTGCTAGTTTGCCCTATGGATTCCACTACAATTTCAAAAGTTAATTCCTTAAAATTAAACATGGTGGACACATGTCCCATTGGTTCTGTTTTTCTGGGTAATACTCACTGCTACAGTTAATCACAATAGTATTTAAAACCCAAGTGTATTCCTGTGGTTTTAAATGAATCTAGGGACATGGCAGACAAATAAGAAGTCAAGGTGGAAATAAAACATTAAGTAATAGTGGGAATAATGATGTACTTAAGAGTTCACTACAGTAGAAAAAAAATTGAACTAAAATATCTTAATTTGTTCAATTGAAAAAAAGAATTAAGATGTGTTTTGAACATGTACCAACTCCCCACAACCACTGTGATTATTATGTACAACAAACATATACTAATAAAAATTAAAAAAAAAAAAGAAAAACATTTTAAGATATAAAAAAAGCTGTGTAGGTTGATTGTGGAAGCGAAATTCTGGGATGTGTTTTACTTCAAGAATTAACAACAGGAAGAGAGAATTATCTGTTAAGATTACTAGATATAATTTCATAGAGGTCCCACTCCAAATTTATAACAATGGCAAAAATCCAGGCCATATACAGCACCAAATGCTGGTGAAGATGTGGAACAAAAGACATTTCATATAGCTGCTTTGGAAAAATTTGAGAGAACTGTCTACACAAACTATACAGTCTATTCATAAAATCTAATGATCACCTCAGTATTTTTGCAACAGAACTGAAAACATGTCTACACACACATCTACAAACAGATGTTTATAACATTTTTATTCATATTCAAAATGTAGAAGTATAAATGATGTTATTCAGGGGGTGAATGGATAAATTCTGACGTGCCCAGACAATGAAATATAATTTAGTGTTAAATAGAAATGAGATCAAGCCATGAAAAGATACGCAGAAAACATAAATCCATAATTCAAAGTGAAATAAGTTAATCTGAAAAGGCTAAATAACATAGTATTCCAACTACATGACATTCTGGAAGTATAAAAACTATAGAGACATTAAGAGGATCACTGGCCCCCAGGAATTAGGGCAGTGAAACTACTTTATATGTTGCTCTAATGTTAGATTTATGTTATTATCCATTTGACCAAAACCGTAGACTATAAAATACCAAACATGAACCCCAATATAAACTATGTACTTTGGATAATCATGCCTTATTTAGAACAACAGACTCATCAATTAAAAACAAACAAACAAACAAATAAACAAACAAAAAACCCAGACCTTCTGGCCTGGGATGATTATGATGAAGAAGGCTATGTGTGCGTAAGCGTAGGCATTATGCAGGAAATCTCTGTACCTTCTTTTTAGTTTTGCTGTGGACCTAAAATTGCTTTTAAAATAAAGCCTAATAAAAACAAAAACTTCATAAGGGCAGAGAGATTTACATTCCTCTCAGTACACCTAGATGGAAAAAGCAGGCTTCTTTTCCACTCGACATCCTTGAATTTCCTTTTCTTGCAGAGTTTACTTTAGTAAACTTGCCTCTGTAAATTTCTTCTCTGCTCTTTTGAGAGGTACGTCTTTTTAAAAGCTTCTGACAGTTTTACCACACAAGAATATCTTTTTCAAAAACTTGAAAACATCTCTGTGAAATGAAATGATCAAGACAGTTGTGGTTATTGTCCAAAATCCATGGGAGAGTAGGAGCCTAATTTTTGCAGGTGCTCGCTGCGAGTTGTAAAACCTCTCTCACTATGAAGATATGAGAAATTTTGCTCTTACTGGGGGTGAGGTCAGTGAGGAAGAACAGGTGGCTTAAACTGCCCCAACTCCTGTATTTTATTTCATTGACACCAAGGTCAGACTAAATTCTGACTTGTCTTCCCTATTCCTGTAATCTTGAATAAAGTCTTCCTTGCTCATTTAAATTGGCCCAGTGAAATTTTCCTATGGCTTCCTTTTTTTATTTTCATTTCAGTTAATATGTATGGATAAAATGATAGACAGATTGATGTAGATATAGATATGTTAGTCTTTATCTCAGAAAATGGCAAAAAATGTTTTAGTAATGCATGAATTCATTCTTAATGTATTTTACTGCTTTGACTTACATTCAATTTTTAAATAAACTCTAAAACAGCATTTGCAACCATAAGAAAAAATGAAATACCTAATATGAAAAAAATTGAAATGAAAATACTAAAAAATTTAATGAAACCTATGCCAATTTAGAATACAACAGAGAGTGAAATGTTGAACTTACTTTCAATACATAAAGTTGTTAATAATTAGATCCCTTGAAATCATTAATAACAAACTTAACATTTTGTCTGATAATCCAGGACAAGCTGTTTCAGTTAATTTAAGACATACTGTGATGACTGATGGTGTTTAAGACACATAACCTCACAGAGAGATGAACTTAATTTTTGTGCAGTATTCCTCTGTGTATGTGACGCACAAATAGAAGTGTTCTAGTAGATTCTATTTTTGGCATTTTCAGTTAAAAGATGGAAGAAAAAATAAAATTGTTTTTCCTAATATGCAGGATCTTTCCTTTTCAATGAAAATTGATTATTCAACTACTATTCTAGCAATCCATGCACAAACACATATTGTAAGAGGGAAAGGTAGAAATATATTTTACCCCTTTTAGGAATTATGCTCATTTTCTTATGGTGGGTTCTGTCTTGGATTTTCTAGCTAGTACCATTTTATACTGTGATTTATACCATGAATTATTCTATAGGGAATTTCCATTTGTTGATTGTTGAGTAATTTGCCACATATTAAGTTTCTTCCACTACCGCTGGTAAATCATAGACTTCTAAAGATGATTGACCCTTGATCTTGAAATTTTTTCTTTCTTTCTTTTTTCTTTTCTTTCTTTCTTTATTTATTTATTTTTGTGAGACAGAGTCTTGCTAGGTAGCCCAGGCTGGCCTCAAACTCATGGCAGTCCTCCTACCTCAGCCTCAAGAATACTGGGACAGGGGGGACAACCATGCCCGGGCTGAAACTTTGTATGAATCTGTAGAGTATTTAGCACCTAGGTAGTAGGAGTAGTTACAGAAATCATTTATATGTTAGAACACATGAAAAATCTACCTGTATTATAAAGTTTGGCATATCATACGAGTATAAATTAACTCACTAAATTTAAGTGTATCCCAAAGGAATTTGTTATTCAATGTAGAATTTCATTGTCATTCTATTACCAGTAAACATGAGGGAAATTCTAAGAAGGAAAAAAATTCAGCTGGAAAGATGTAACAATCGCAACTGCTAGGAAAAATTTAATATATTTAAATTTATAAAGGCATATAACCGTGTGCACATGCTGCGAAAACAATGCACAGAAAGAGGCCATTGCACCTTTTAGGTACTGAAGAACAAAGAATTCATTAGCTTCAGTTTAAAAGTGTCTGGGGACACACTATTAAGCCTTGTTTCCTTAAAAATACAGAATTTACATGTTTTTCAATGTTAATTGCATAACAAGCATATTTGCTTTAACCAGAAAACTAATTAGGTCCTATCTTCTTTTGAACATCAAGAAATGAGGGCCAAAAATATTAAGGAATTTCTACAAGACCCTGAAATAAGCAACACATGAAACTACTGTTTGATTCCAGATTGTACTTATTATAAACCACTTTCTGCCCTGTACTGAATTTTATCCTGCCCAAGAAGTGTCACAAAAACATTAACAAGAGTAAAATATTCAATCCTTTAAAAGAAAGTAAAAAACAAGATCATGTATAAGTTATAGGAATAGAAATTTCAGAATAAACAATGTGGATTCTACTTAAAGTAAAGCCAGTCAGAGTTATGGAAACTATTGAAAATTTCTACTTACATTCCATGTATTTCTCAAAGGAAGCAAGAATATTCTGGGACACTTGAACAGTATAGAAAGGTCACAATGTGTATTTTTAGTGCCTGATAATGCAGAAGGAAAACTGGAGAATTTAGTGTGTCAGCCGATTTTGTGCGTATCTTTTGTGAATGCAGTTTAAAGAAAAAGTTCACCAACAAATATACCGGAATATGTTAGTGAGCAAAACAAGGAGAGCAGCATTAGCCACTGGTGATATTGAATAATTTATTTCCTAATGTATTACTTTACTTAGATTTGGAAACCAAATGCAGAAGTATAGGACAGATGAGTTGTGAACTGCCGGAAGTTTAAATGAAAAAGACTTGCAGTTAGTTGACTACAAGTAGAAAATAAGGCAATAGCATGACAGCGCTGTCAGAAAGGCAGCTTCAACTTGGAGTTAATACAACTGCAGGGTCCGTGTTAAAGCGGAGAAGTACAGAAGCAGCAGTAAAGTGGTTGTCAACCTTCCTCGGATAACACACACACAGTGAGATCAGCTCTGGCAACCTCAGGTTAAATGAAAACCTAACATATTTAACTGGGTATTGTGTATTCATCTTTGACTAAAGGAAACGAAACAAAATGATTTTTTTAAGAAATTTAAGATAGGAATGGGATGAACTACCTTCAATTATTGAAAACATTGAAATTTATGATGACTCTCTTCTTTCATTCTTCTAGTAACTCAAGTATTTATTGGTTGTTGAAACTCTGACATGCAATGAGAAGATTAGGGTTAATTAATTAATTAGAGCATGGAAAGATACAAAAACAAGAATTAATTATGTCCTAATTAAGCGAACATAGAATATAGATTCAAACCAGATGATCAGTATTTAATATAGTATTTGCAAGCAAGTGTGTGATATGTTTTATCATTTGAAGAGTTGTTTACGTAATAAAGCCACTTTTTTGGTAAAGAATAGCTTTCTTTTTTTTTTTTTTTTTTTTTTTTTGTGGTGCCAGGGATCAAACTCAGGCCCTTGTGCTTGCAAGGCAAGCACTCTAATCACTGAGCTAAATCCCCAGCCCCAAGAATAGCTTTCTTAACACTCTACTTGGTACTTAATAAAAATGAGGACATGTTTTGAAAATTTCTTTAACCTGGACTTCTTATTTAAAAATATGTACTAAATGACCAGCTGTAGTCAAGTGGTCATTTTGAAGGTTCTAGCTTCAATTCAATCTCCAGGATTGAAATAAATAAATGAATAAATAAACAAATGAGCTTATCTAATAAAACTAATAAAATTGCACCATTAAAAATTGTTTGACTTGCTTCCCATTTAAAAAAGATCACCTTACTTTCAACTTAACTTTTATTTTGCTAGTTATTGATGGTTGAAGTTTCTCATATAAAAGAAACCATGTGACATTTAAAGTTCTGTGTCTAATTTATTTCACTTAACATTGTGGTCTTGAGCTGCATCTATTTGCCTACAAATGCCTCAAGTTTATCCTTCTTTATGGCAGAGCAGTGCTCCTTTATATATAAATAGTACATGTTCTTTACCCATTGATCGTTTGATGGACCGGCTGTTTCCAAGATTTAGCTATTACATATTACTGATATAAACATGTGTAAGTATGTATAACTGTGGCAACAGGGGGAGAGAAAAGGGATTTAAGCAAAAACGGAATTGAAGAAAAAGTGGAAAAATGGAAATAGAACTTTTGCAAATGGGAGGAGGAACAAGAGCTGTAGGAAACAAGGAGGGATAAGAGGCGAAGGGAACAAAAAGGGGATTAATGTGTGTTATATACATGCACATACTCCGTATGATAAATATAATCATTGTATACCACAAACACGTACTAACAAAAAATGTTAGGAAACAGTTTGGTATCTTAGAAATATACTTCTGAAAATTATTTTGGAGAGAGTAAACCAACAAACACAGAGAAAAAGCAAGGGAGCAAACTAATAATGTCTAAAAAATGACAGTACTAATGGCCCAGTGATCTTTATAAAGTTTCTAGAGTAACTGTCATAAAAAACAAAGTTGGGTTGTGCAGTGTTTTGTACTTTTATCATTCACAGAATGTGCACATTTAGATGTGAAAGTGTAGGCTTACTAGCGACACATTTTATATTATAGTAGGTAAATTGTTGTGAGAAAAAAAAGCACAGTGAATATACCTGTGCAGTATTCAAGAACCTCATGAAATATGATAAATTCTTAGTTTTGTTTTATTTGTCAGGCATCCTTATACCATATACACTAAAAAGCAATTTCACTGAACTAATTAATCTATCCTTTATCAGAATTGATATATCTCAAAAATACTTTTCTCAAATGTGATCAACTTGAAGAAAAAAATACATTATATATGTACAGAATTCAAATGTGCCTATACACATATTGTTTACAAAAATATTTAAAATCAATGGCAGAAAGGCATAAAAATATGTGAAAAGTAGTATTAAGAACAAAAATGGAAGATAAGCCAATGATTTTCAATTGTTTGAAATAAATTAGTGATTCTTCAAAGAAGTATCTGAAGGAAAAATTTCATAATTAAACAACTAAAAATATAATCTGAGTGTTTGACATAATTCTATTGTGTATTTCTATAATTAGATAAGATTGATGAAATGCAGCAATTTAATGTTTAAATTAGTAGTACTGAACAAAAGAAAAAAGGTAGGATAGTAAATGAAAATGCACATGAAAAAATGTTAATACTAAAGAAGGCCCATAAACATTGCAGATTTCTTCAGCCTTTTATTGCAGACACAGATGTACATGGGACAGTGCTGTGGGCTCCCAGCCCTTGACTGGATCTTTCAAATTAGATATTCTAACCTCTTCCTGCGTTTGGCTTGTGTGTGCGAATGTTGTAACATGTATTTGTGTATTAAATCTGCTTTCTTGCAAACCACTGACTCTAGAAAAGTGACTAATACAGGTATAGTTGGGTCTTCCACTGTATATGCAAGCAATTTATATAAGACTCCAAAGATAAGAACTAACTTGATAAGAAAGGAAGAGAATGAACTTTAAAAATTGCTGTAAAATAGGCTTTGATTCTGGGTCCACCAGCGGAACTACACTTGAGAAATGTATCTTTGACCTGCCAAGCTCATTGCCATCACTCAGAATGTGTTGTTGTTGCTACCTCATTATTGTAATTTGTGAGACAGCAGGAGCATCCTAACTGGAGCCTCCAGAACAATGAAAAGAACTTCCAGGGACATACAAGTGAGTAAGCTTCTTCAAAGATCTAATTGGATTCCACCCTTTGTTAGACATTGTGATTGTCAGTTGTGTAATTCTGACTGTGCGAGCTCACCACTAATGAGGTATTACAATACACAGTGACTTAGCATTTCTCTGTAAACAAATGAATGACAGTCTTTATATATAACGCATTCCATTATTTGCCTATTCTGTTACTATATTTGGTTCAATTGCATCATTTATGGTACTGTCTCATATTTGCTTAACTAAAATTCATTTTTATCTAATTCTACCCACTCCAGTCAGAAAAAGTCTGCTGACATAAACAAAAAGTGTAAATGAAATTCATTCATGGTTTATAATAAAATAATATTCAGAGATAAAAGTGTAAGGCATTAATAAATAATTCTGGGTTAGTGATTTTTGTAGTAAAGATAACAATTTTAATCAAAGGTGTTTTCTCTGCAATGCAGCTTAATATGATCCATAAAAGTCGATATTTCTTATGATCGAAATTGGAAAGACTTGAAATAGTGTTTCTGTAGCAAAAAAGTTTGAAAACGAAAGTAATTTTTTAGGTAAAATGGACAAATAATATCCAGAGCATTTTTGCTCTAAATAGATGTATTAGAAGTTTCTTTATGATTTATGAATTACATTATTAACTTATTTCTCCAAGAATAAGAGTAGCATTGATTGAATAACTTTTGTACCAGTGGAACTTAAATTCAAATAGCTTCCTATGTGTATGTAAATATAGGCATATGATGACCTAGCGCATGCGAGTAAGACAAAGTAACTGTTATAGACTGAATTGTATTTTCTCAAAATTCATATGTAAAAGCACTAAATCCCATTACCTCAGAATGCGACTGTATTAGGAGGCAGAGACTTTAAAAAGGTAATTAAATTAAACAAGACATTAGAGCCGACTTGAACCAATCTGACTGATGTACTTATAAAAAGTACAGATTAGGCCTGGAGCCGATTTGTCTGATGCACTAATAAAAAGTAGCGATCAGACACTCAGGCTGATCCAGGGTTTTGTACCCAGAGGAAAGATCCTGTGAGGACATAGCCTGAAAGCAAGTATTTACAAACAAGAAAAAATGTCTCAGAATAAACAGGTCTTCCAATACCTCACATTTGTACTTTTCGCATTTAGAATTGTAAAAACAATGAGTAGCTTTGATTAAACATTAATTTATTTGTGTAAATTATATGTGGAATAGTCATTCTACTATTGTGCCTGGATTCTTTTTTTTTTCTTCTTCTTTTTAACTAGGGTACAGTTTCTAAATTAATTAATATAAATCATTCTATTTTTTTAAAAATTATTGTTCTTGGCTATGTAGAAAATAATCCCTTCTAGATTCTTTCTTCATGACAGGAAATAATGAAATGACAATCACACTTTTATTATATTTGGATACAATTGAAATGCATGAAACACACATAACCTTTATGTAGAGCTGAAACACTTTTATGTCAATATTCATTTCTGGATAGCTGATATACGTAATATCACAGGCAGCTGAGGATGTCTATACTCCTTTGAAACTATTTAATTTCTGGTAGGTAACTCAGAGATTTCTTTCTCGAGAATGTTTTAACATGGTACTAATATGTGATTTAGAATGGTTAATATAAATAACCCTTAGACGTATGATGGATTCTGAAATACAGTTGAAGAGCCGAAGTTAGTCACATGTGTTTCTTCTTTCTCTACTGGATGATCAGCAAGGTAGTAAAGAGACCTCAACACTAAATTGCTTCCTCTTATATGGTGTATAACGTTTCCTTCATCTGTGCTTGTTTGTTGCTCCTGAACCAACTGTGGCATATTAGTAGGATGACGTAATTTAAGACCTACATTTGAATAGGTGAGGTGTCCCACAGAAAGAAAAGTGCCACACTCCTTTCTAGTAACAGTTTATATTATTTATCATATATCTTATGATTGCTATGTATTCTTTATTTTGTGGGAAGATAAGTTTTGTTGCTACATAAGAAATATGCTTCAAGTGAATAATTTTTTAAAATTCAGCCCATTAAATATTATACACTGATTGAAGCTGTGGTAATGTTTTTAATCCTATAAACCTAATGGATGAAGCAGTTTTGTAATTAATTTTATTGGTACATTTTAGATATACATAATGATACCATGAACATTTTTAGAGGAGTAATTATAAGAAAATGGAAGAGATGTGAAAAAAATAAATAAATGCAGAGTTTAGCTGGTATGACTCCCTCTCATTCTTAGCATAAAATTGTAAGAGACTTTAGGGATAGTATAGTACACAATCTTGTCACTAAATTTTGGAGAAAATAGTTCTATATCTAGAGAATTGCTAACATGAATAAAGAATAAATAAGATAGAACTTTAGCACATTCTAAAATTTGAGATTGTTATGTAAGTTTCAAAGAATGGAATAGCAAAGGGAGAAATTCAAAGTTAGCAGATAACACATTATGAATCTCTAAAAGGTGAGGAAAAGCTTTTATGACAAGCAAGTCTTCGAAAAATAAGGTCAAATCTGGATTATAGTCCATCCAATTGTTAAGATCTAAATTTGGAATGAAAAGTAGGATTAGTTGTCAGTTTGTTTAAAGCTGTACTAACTGAAAACATTTGGCTGAAGCACTGTAACAGTGTCAGCCGCTTACATTCTACTAGATGTAGGTGTCCCTGGTTGGACATTTAAGGGTCTTTTCTATGATATCCACAGAGAGTGTGCATAGTTACAATGTATGGCCTAGTAATGTATACTGATCCTTAGGAGTGGAGAGGGTAACTTCAGAGTAAAGTTGGAGTGTACGAGTGTAGAGAATTCTACAGTTTTAGTGGACTTTACTGTATGTGAATTAGAAAATGTCACTAGAGAAAATAATCTGTAGTTGTATTCCCTAAGAGAATGCATGAATGAAATATGTGATTCTATCTCCATTATTCTATGATTTGGTATTGGGTTTGGGTTAAATCTACCCTTAACTGGTTTTAATTGGTTCTGCTGAATGTGAATTTGTGAAATTTCCCACTATCGCCCCTCTTAGAAGCATTAAGCAGTGCTGAAAACTAGTAGGGGATCAAGAGGTAACTGATATCAAGGCAATCACAAAAATAGCAGTTTTCATTCTCACTAATTTCTAATGCCCTCCCCTGGCCCGTATGCAAAGCAGCTGGGAATGGAGACCAAGAGTGGACAACTGTAGATAAAAGTTATTTGTTTACCTAGAAGCCTCAACCATACACAGTATGGCAAATAATCTACGATAAAGTTATTGACAGTTGATTTGCATTTGTACTAGACTTAGTCATTATATTTTCTTCCACTTGCATTTCTCAGTTCAGCTAAGAATGCTATCTATTTATGGAATGAAGTAATGCTAAGTTAATTTAACAATTAAAGTTATTGTTCATGTATATGTTATACATGTAAAAAGTTTTATGAAGACTTAGTTTGTACTCTTTTGTTAAAAAAAGTGTGTGGAAAAGTAGTATTAGACAAGGCATTGATTGAGCATGTGGATGTTAGAAAATTCAGTCTTGAATAGTTAAAGACTAATATTCATTATAAAAAATATTGTGTGCGATTTTCTATAAGCATAAGTTTTGTGGAATGTAACAACTGTATTAAAATTGTCTCAGTAAGATACAGGGAAACAAAGTTTTTAAAAATTATATTCTGATAAACTCAGAAGAACTAAATTCTAAAAGCAGGTAGATTCTTGGGTAGCAAAATTTATCTGTATTTGTGTTAATAGTAAATAAGGAAAAACTGTAAAAGCAATGGATAATAAGCTCTTACATTGCTTGAAATGTACATAGATCCTTCAAAATTTCCCTAACAAGAAGCTGATTGTGCCACTTTCTTTAGAAGAAAATCATTTATTTGACCTTCACAGTCCAAGTTACATTGTGTGAGGAAATCCTTAGTAAGAAAAATATATTCAGATTCCAAGATCTAGATTTTCATCTTGTGTACATGCGAAGTGGTAATTATGAAGCTTGATTTAACAGATTCTTGTTTAAATTCAAGAAACAACATTGTTCTATAAAGCTATCAGTTACCTAGTAACATAGTATTTAAAGAAGCATAGAACCGTTGGAAATGTCTTTATATTTCCTTCCTCTCCCTTTCTTCTTTCCTCCTCCTCTCTTGCTATCTATTTTACTACCTGTTTATTTTCTTCCTCATTTTCTCTTCTCTTCTCTCTCTCTCTCTGTCTTTCTCTTTCTCTGTCTCTGTCTCTCTCTCTCTTTCTGGGGTTATTGGGGACTGAACTGAAGGTTATTACATTGAGTAAATCTCTAGCTTTTTTTTTTCTTTTTAAAAATTAATTTTGAGGGAATATCTCAACGAGTTTACTAAATTGCTCAAGCTAGACTGAAATGTGCAGTTCTTCTGCCTCAGTCTGAGAATGCTGGGACCATAGAAAGCGTCCCACTGTGCCCAACTTGATTTTTTCTTTTCACGTATTTTGAACTACTCTTGCTTTCTTAAACATTGTATTTATTACTTTTCCTCAAAATTGCTAACTGTTCACTATTTGAACTCATTGTTCTTGCCAACTCACGCGTTATATGCTCACACATATAAAAATTGTGCTTTCTTCTTATGGTGGTTGTTCAAGAGTTAAACAATGTCCTTTCCACCAAATAAGGGTATATCATACTGATATTGTGATCTATGTAGAGCGACAACAGGAATCCAAGTTTCTAAAATAGGACTTGGCATTATTTGATAAATGAGTGAATAAGCAAAATAAATAAGAAACCTAGCAGGATATATACAAAATGTCAAATAGATTAACTTGCAAGGACTTTCAGTTAAATATAGAAATAGATACATACAGCTGTACTCCCTCTGGAAATAATTTCAAAATGAAAATAAGTGAATATTGAAACACTAATATATACAAAGTGAGTAAGAGAAGAAATAGCAAAAGATAATATTTATAAAAATAAGATTGTGAAGGTAAAAGAGGGATAAAAGTTACAGAAGTGAAAATGGTATATTGCAGGGAGGTTGCTAATAAGAAGAGGATAAATAGAATGACATTTGGTTAAAAATCTTGTGGTTACTTGAAAACCTTTAAAAAATATCATTTAAAGGCAGGTTACCTCTTAGCCTTAACAAAGCGACCATTTGTATACTGTATTTAACATTGTGTGACATATAAGAGTTTGAAACAGGCACGTGTAAATATTATTTAGGTACAAATAAAGGGAGGTAAAAAAATAGAACTAGGAAGAGAGTTACATGCATAGTGGTGGACACTGTGTCTCTTCTGCATGATTAGGCTGGAAATTTAATCTGCAAAGAAATTGTGAAAAATAAACTGAAATTATAGAAGAGACTCCGTTTAATAAGTGATGAGTAAGCAGCATCATTGTCCTTAGGTAAAAGTCTCTGGTGTTCCTTTTATATAACTCAGTATTTATCCCCATGCTAGGAACACTTTTCTGTAGGCAAGAGACTGCACATTCTTGTCAGGGATGACGAAGAGTTCTACAGGTTATTTCTCTTGTTCTAGCTCCCCCCATGTCTCCCTACCATGCCGTGAGCCGCTCTCCTCCACCATGACCCTCTGCCCACGACTACTACAAGACTTATTTTTGTAGTGAGCAAAGACTATGAAGTCTCCTGGTAGAGACATTCATTATGTTGCCTCCCAGTAATCTGAGTTTATTAAGAATGATACAAGTTTGTATCCTTGTGATCAATGTAGAAACTTTATGAACTATGATCCTAGATTAAAGATTCATATCAGCCAATCTTTATAAATGATTATCAAGCTTTTTTAAGTTTTCCATTGTCTTCAAAGTCTTTTTTGCTCCATGGTATGAAGTGAAGGGCACTGGGGGGCGTACTGAGGATATGTCTACAACAAATCCAATATCAATGGAATTGCAACTCCATTCAAGGAAATTTCAACCACGGTGATGAAAGAAAGTTGGCAACATTTTCTCTGGAAAATTATATTGAAGTGGCCCAAGCTATAATTTCAGAATTCTAAAAATAGACCAAAAGCAAACAGCAATTTCATAAGCTTTTGCTCCAGAAAATCTAAAATGCCTTCATGAAAGAACAGCGTTGTTCTATAGCCTTCTTAGCTACGGCTGCACTTAATCCTTCAGAACCGAGATAGGGGTGTGTCGAGGCCGCAGACACCTCCACTGCCAGAAGAGGAGGAATGGATCAGGGTTAAGGTGCAGCATGTCACAGTTTTGACTGGGAATAGTAACTAAGCATAAATAAGTGATTAAAAACATTATTCTAGCTGGAAGGCGTGATACTGATCAGGGTGAGTGCAAATAACACAACAATTTGACGAGTATATCCTAAACTGGAACAGTCCGAGACGGCTGTACAGGCGCTCCACACACAGTGAGTTACAGGGAATATCACTCACGTCCCAGCTGGGTGTACTGGGTGGTGAAGGATGTGAAAGGTTCGATAAGTCATCAAGTCTTTGAATGTATTTTCCAGCCTAACTCAGTACAGTGAAAGCCTTGCACACCTGAAGTGCTGGAGAACTTTCTCTACTGAAATCATAACCTATTAAACTATACACATACACATATGCAAGCGTGACCGATTCTCTATAAATAGGTGTAAATCATAAAAAAGAATACATTTCATAAAGGAAAAAAATGAAAAGAAAGTAACAAGTCATTGAATGGGATGATTCCAACACGCAGCCTGGGGTTTGTTTGTGTTCTTCTTTCTTACCCTGCCCCACACATACACACAGTCTCACTTTCTGGAAACTTGAAAATAGCAGAAACTCTAAACTGTTGTAAATCTTGCAATTAAAGGTGATTACTTACAGATACGAGCTTTGGATTGCTGTATAGCCTGTTCAGTTTGATTTCTTATTACCTGTTGTTCGATAAAATGTGCGAGACACACACACAAAAAAAGAATATAATCACCATGTGGAAAAAATACTGGGTATATGCAAAAAGAGAAATGCTATAATGGAGTCCTGGATTTATTAACTTCAGTTAAGTCACTTAAAAATCATTAATTCATGATAAGTATATTCTCTAAACTGTTGTTAAAAAAATACTTATACCCTAATAACTTACCACTGGTAAACTGGAATTCATTATCATAATTAAAACATCTTTCAATATCAATAATTTCAACACATTTAAGTCATCTTGATAAGAAAAATACAATAAATATCATATCTGGAGTGAATTACTTACATTTATAAGTTGTTTTCCAATGATATATTAAACTGGTTACTGGAGAAATTTTTCTTTATATGATACTTAAACTCTGAAACTTTTAAATTATATGAAAACTGTCATTATTAAAAATTAGGTCACTGTATTTATGATGATCATGTTCTTATTATTCCAGTACTATTACATTTTATTTAAACAAATTTCTTTTTGGTTACTTTACCAAAAGTTACATTCAGCCACCTTACATGATAAGAAACACTATATAGATTAGAACAGGCACATGTCATTAAATGAAAGACTTTAAAAAGTAGAACAACCTCAGTGGAATTAAAATTTGAATGAATAATTCACCAGATGTTATTAGTACAGATAAAATATGTGTATTCCAGTGGAACACTTGGGATTTCTAATTGTTCACAGTAAAATTCCATTTGATTTCCTTAAACTATTTTTCTTCTTTGATCTCTCATCACATGCAGTACAGTATTAGTGATTTTTATTAATGGTAATTTTTCTGTACTGAGGGGAATTAGATTTGAATATCTGAGCTTTGAATGTACATAAAAGCATTGTGGTTCTTAGTCGAAGCCATTTTCTTTGTACAAGTGCTATTCTTAAAAACAAGGTTAAATAGTTAAGGGTATACCATTTGTTATTAAGAGATAAAATTTCATATCTTGAAAGGACAGATATGCTTTACATTTTTAAATCAAATACATCAGATCTATCTATCGATCTATCTCCCTGTCTGTCCTTTAATATCTTCATGATACAGTTATATATATATATATATATATA
>QZML01000186.1:1240861-1274110 GCA_016801275.1 Hystrix brachyura | reverse complement strand
TATATTTCCCCCCCCCCCGGGGATGGAACTCAGGGCCTTGCACTTGCTAGGCAAGTGCTCTACCACTTGAGCTAAATCCCCAGCCCAATTCAATATTTCTTAAACTAGATTGTGATACAATTCTTGGGGAATCAATGAATTCACAAGGTGTACAGTCAGGGTTATGACACAGTAAAAGTAATCTCACATTTAAAACAAGATCTATGGGGTTGGTGTTTAGCTCAGTGGTAAAGCACTTGCCTAGCAAGTGTCAGGCCCTGAGTTTGATTCTCGGCACCCCCTCAAAAAAAACCTAACATCTAGTTTTAAGGAAGCAGATCTTCAATTTAAGTTATAAGACAGTGTCTCTCTCTCCTGGTCCTTTTATGAGTCTTGAGTGTAATTATCCCAAGAGAAGTTACCTTCATTGCATTAAAATATATGTTAGGGTGCTTGTCTTGGATAGTCACTAGAGAAAATTTTCTAATAAGAAGAAATATTTCTCCAGGAAGGCTTTTTTATATACTTAAAATCTTAACAGACAAATCTATAGATGTTGACACTATTTTTTCTTGAAGGTACAGATTTTATTTTTTAAATTTTGATTTTCTTTAAGGTAATTTTTTTTAAGTTTTATTTTTTTAAATTTTATTTTAATGGTACATTTTAGATGTACATAGTGATAACATTCATCATAGGGGATTTGTACCTGTACATGACGTATCTTGTTGCTTCTTTTTTTCCCGTTGCCCTTCCCTCCCCTCTTCCTCCCTCCCTATTTACAAAAGCTTTGTTTCCATTTTTTCCTTCCATTTCTTAGAATGACAAGAGAAATAAGGTAATTTTATTTTTAATAGTACATGTTTGCAGCACATAATGATTACATCCATTGTGGAGAGTTGGTGCATGTACATAAAATCTATTAATTTTGTTTTCATCCCCTTCTCTTCTCTGCCTCTCCTTGTCCCTTCCCTGTGTCTCTCAGTCCCCTTCCCATTCACAAAAATTCTCACTTTTTCTTATTATCTTTCATTTTGTCTTTAATTCATTTATACTTTGGGTTTCTCATTTACAAGAAACCACGTGATAGTCAAGCTTATGTAATTTTTGTAATTATGGTCTCAAAGCACGTCCATTTTCATACAGATGACTCAGATTTGTTCATTATAGCAGAGTAGTACTCATCAACATTGCTATCAACAATGTAGAAGAGAACCTTTTCCTCGAGCCTCACCAGCATTTGTTATTAGCTGATGCCCCAATAATAGCTGTTCTTTCTGGACTAAGGTGGAATTTCACTGTTCTTTTAATTTGCATTTCTCTAATGCCCAGACAAATTGAATGTCTTTTTATGTATCTATTGGCCATTTGCACTTTTTCTTCTAAGAAGTGTCATTTAATCAAGAAGTTTCCCACTTTTTGATTAGGTCTTTCATTTGGGGAAAGTCTAATTTTTTGAGTTCTTCATATATTCTAGATATTAGTCTTCTATCTGAGGAATAGCTGGAAATTTCCCCCTTTGTATAGGTTGTATCTTCACTTTGTTGGTTAATTTCCATTGCTTCATCTTTTTAAAAATGGTATAATTCCATTTGTTGATTCTTGATGTAATTTTTGATGTGCAATTATGGTTCGATTCAGAATGTCTTTCCCTAAGTCTATGTCTTCAAAGGTTTTACCTATTTTATCTTCCAGCAAATTAAGCATTGATTTTTATATTTTGATATTTGATCCATTTTTATTTTTGTTTAATACATGTGAGGCATATAGGTCCAGATTCAACATGTGGGTCCAGCCACAGTACAGAAAATTTCTTCCAATAAGAAGAAATCTTTCCCTACGAAGGGTTTTATATACTTGAAATCTTAATAATGGGGTCTCTAGAAGTTGATCTTAATAACAACTCCATTTGTTAAAGAGGCTATCTTTCCTCCAGCATATATATTTTTCTTTTGGCCTCTTTGTCAGAGATCAGATATCTGGATGTTCCTGGGGTTGATCCATAAGTCTGTTTTTGTGCCAGTACCATGCTATTTTTAGTCACTGTAACTTTGTAATGCAACTTGAAGTCTGGGATTGTCATGCCTCGTACTTGGCTCTTGTTGGTCTTGTAGCTCAGAACTGCTTCTGCTCTTGTGGGTCTCCTCTAGTTCTGTAGGAATTTTAAGATCATTTTTCTAGTTGTGTGAGAAATGCTATTGGTATTATGATTGGAATTGTATTAAATCTATGTATCAGTCTGGGCAATATGGACATTTCAACAATGTTTTTTTCTGCCTATCCAGGAATAGCACATATCTTTCCATTTTCTGATGTCCTCTTTTAGCCTTCTTTTTCACAGTATAATGATTTTCATTGTACATGTAGTTCAGTTCCTTGGTTGGGTTAATTCCTAAATATTTAATTTGTCTTGATGCAATTGATACTTGTATTGTTTTCCCTATTTCTTTCTGGTGAGTTCATCATTGGTGTATGGAGATACTATTGATTTTTTTGTGTTAATTTTGTATCATGCTATATTGCTGAATTCTGTTATTAATTCTAGGAATGTTATGGTGGAATTTTTGGGTCTTATATATATGTTTGTTAACTGTAAATAATGAAAGTTTGACTTTGTTTCCTATGAGTATCCTTTGCAATTTCTTCTCTTGCCTGAATGCTCCAGCTAATGTTTCAAGTGCCCTATTGAACAGGAGTGGTAGTAGTAGATAACCTTGCCTTTGTTTATGATTTGAGATGGAAAGATTCCACTTTCCCCATTTAGTATGATCTCGGCAGTACGATTCTCACAAATGACTTTCATTAGGCAAAACAAGGTCATTTATGCCTATTTTCTAAAATATTTCCAACGTGAAAGGATGTTGGAATTTGTTAGAGCTTTTTGTTCATCTATTGAGATGATCGTATGATTTTGTCCTTAGTTATATTTGCGTATTGAATTACATTTATTGACTCGTGTATGTTGAATCATCCTCGCATCTGTGCAAGGAAGCTCGGCTGTGATGTATCACCCTTTGATTCTTTGTTACAATGTATTTGCCAGTATCTTGGCAAATGTTCAAAATCATTTCATTTTCAATTTTAGAATATATTCATTAGCACATTTACCATTGGTACAGATAGATATAGATATGCCATCATAATAACAATTTTAAGATTTTCCTTTTTCCCACTTCAATCTTTGTAATTGAATTATTATAAAAACAAAAAAACTCAAAATGTTTATGACATTGCACAAAGTATTTGCCTCCTCCTCCTTTATTTCTTGATAAAAAGTAAGCACCTTTTTAGAAATACTCAGGACAACATTATTGAATAGTATAATCATCTTATCACATGGGGATGGTAACATACTGTTCTATTTGTCTTAACACTATTTAAAAATTTTACACCTATACTCATAAAGAATAATAATTTGTGGTTTTCTCCCTTTGTAATAACTTTATCTCATTTGGTATTAATTTAACACAGATTCCTTAGGTTGGTCAAGAAATATTTCCTTTGATTCTATTTTCTGGAAGAGGTTATGCAGAGTTGGCCCATTATTTGCTAGAATTCACCAGCAAAAAAAATCTCTGAGCCAATTATTGATATAGTTTATTTACTAGATATAGGCCAATTCTTCCCAAGTTTATTTTATGGAACGCCTTGTATTTACAGGATTCAAAGTGCCATTGTGGGCATTGTGAACATTTAGGGTGTTTCGAGTTTTTATATTCTCGAAACAAGCCTGGAAAAGGGGTTAAATGGCTTTGTGATTACATTATTCCACCGAACTAATGCTGCTGACTCTGTGGACAAGCAGGAGGCAGGATGGGTGCCATAAAGTCCCCTGCAAAGTGGGAGGTCAAAGTGTCCACTGTCATACATTCCTTGGCACAGAACTAATGTTGAGGTCTTTCTCTTACCCTTTTAGAATTCATTCTTGAATCTTACTTAGTAGAGGATATTGAAAATAGATGTACCTTATACCATAAATTTGTTAGATTTTATTATTTACTATAGTCCTTATCCTTTTTTTTATTTGTCTATGCTTAGATGCTGATAGAGGAGAAAGCATTCCAGAGAATACCATGCTGAAAATAAGATTCAGAAATGATCTATATGTGTCTTTAAATAAAATAGGAAAATTTAGCTTGGACAACATGTTCACATTATCAAGAAAGTTGGTTTTTAAAATTTCAGACTGTTTTTCCTTAGACCAACAATCTAATGTTTTCTTCTAAAGAGTGTTATTCTAAATGGGTGATAGAATCACCAAATCATTAACACCTTTATATGCAACATGCACTATGAAAATAGTGGGAAGCAAAGTTATAATTTATGGAGGCCAAATTACCCTCTTGTTCCTGATAAAGGCTGTGTTGGAAGCCATTTCATATATGTAAGCAAACATTCTCCCATTGTTGAAAACTGGAAATGAATGTACTAAAACACAAGGAAAGGTTACCAGCATCGAGGAAAAGAGAAAAGTACGTTCCCAAAATAGCACCACTGTTCCCAAGAGAAGTAGAAGGGGAAGAACCCGTGGTACATATGCCTGATCGTTCTCGAAACAGATTTTCAAATTAGTCACTATTTGAAGGTGGAGTTGAGTCAAAGAGAAAAAAAAATAGATAGATAGATAAAATGAGATATGTGTACATAATGATGAAGAAAATCTAAAAGGATATCTCTGTCACACAGTACTTTATTCTGAGCATGGGTGAGGAAAATAGGGGAACACGTGAGTGGTCATTAATATTATTAAGGAGAAAAGGAAACTTTGTGCAGTTAAAGGATGAAAACAAGAAATAAATAAAGGGAGAGAAAATGTTGAGCTAAACATAAACACTCATTTTACTTCATTCTTTTTATATCCTCTTTTTGGTCATAGCATTTTTGGTAGATGTATCATTCTACTTAACTAGATCGCTATTGATTATCTAGGAGAGTTCATTTTAAATCACTTTGAAGATTTTTCTAAAGGTTTTCCCTGGGTATACATTTGACAAGGAGTTTCTCCTTATTACTATTCCATAGATTTGACTCTCCTCATCTTGCAGGCTAATTTTCTTGCTTCTGGATTTTTCTCCATGTAATATTTATTACAGTCCACACCGTGTACTGGGAAATGTACTATGAAGTGAAGAAGTTAAGGAATCAGTTACAGATGTGTCTCTGTAGCCCATCAGTTTAGCAGTTTGAAATAGTCATGGGGGATATTGCAAAAGGGAAAAAGAAAACACAATATTAATATACAATAGGACATCGTGTGGATGTTTGCTTCACTAAAAACTATATACTTACAGTAGCTTAACTTTGTATTTTAACATGGGAAAGAAAAATGGAAAAATGCCTGGATTCAATGAAGGCAAATAAGGAAAGGAAAGTAACCTGTGATATCTTTCACATAAACATTAAAACAAATTATACTAATGTGGTCAGTTTGAGCAGAAACACCCAGCTGAACTGAGTTTGTGTGGTTCTGGGTATAAAGGATCAACCTGAGGCTTGTTGCCAACACAGTATAAAGGAGAACGGGAGCAGAAGATGGTGGTCAGTTGTTTCCCGGAGAAGCCCAATTGTAGCTGGTTCTTCCGAAGGGAACTCGGCTGTTCTCATCGCAGAAGGAGCTCAGGGCCTTGCTGTCATGGAGGACGGCTGCTGTTCACTTCAGAGGAGCTCTGGTCTTCATCTCTGCAGCAAGCATCGTATCCTGGCTCCAGTATAGGTTTCTTCAGGCTTTTAGCACAGACATGGATGAACATGGGACACTGCTGTGGGCTCCCCACCTTGATTGGATCTTTCAGGTCTCCAGTACATAGATAGCCGTTCTGCAGTCTTCCTGCATTTTGGCTTGTGGGTGAGTGCTATAACTTGTAAATGTGCTGTATTAAATCTGCTCTCTTGCAAACCACTGATTCTAGAAAAGTAACTAAGACAACTAGTCTGTCTTAAAGTTGAAGAGACCTTTTTTCATCCCTCTATATCTACTTTGGTTGGTAGTTACGTGTTTGATCAAAGGCTTATTTATGAGGTAAAATATAGTGAGAACCAATACACAGCAAATAGTATCCTATGCAATAGAAGAGTACAAATTGATTCAATAAAATATTTATCAAATGCTTACAAAGCTCTCAGCACAGTAAGATGAGAGTGAGGACTTGGAGAATTCTCAAAATATGAAAATTAAAATTAAACCTTATCCTGTACCTATTATGGACAGACTGACTTTACTTGTATGCATGACTGCTTTTCAATAACACTAGAAAGAAGAGAGAAGGGGTACAGTAATCAGAGGGATACTAGGAGGATAAATGTTCAAAGAAAAAAATTATAATGGAAAAAACAACTAAGTAGTCCATTCCTTCATTACTCATTCTCATTTTAGACACATTTAATAAAAATGTTAATATAGATTTGATGGTATGAAAATTAAACAGTAGTCAAAATCAAGACAAAAATCCAACACATTCTTAGAAACTCAACGGTATGAAACAGTAAACTGTGGATATCTATATTTATAAATCTCAATTTCAAATACGAGATCATTATAAAAAGGTGCAACAGATTGAACACTATTAAATCTCTTATTGTAGGGGCTGGGGATTTAGCTCAGTGATTAGAGTGCTTGCCTTGAAAGCACAAGGGCCTGAGTTCGATCCTCAGCACCACAAAAACAAAAACAAAACAAAACAAAAAAATCTCTTATTGTAAATATGTGGATTTTGGAAATACTAAACATGATTAAAGATAACAGCTATTTTAAAGATCGTACTGCAAAATCTAGTATCTATTGTCACTTACTGGTCTGTTCTAACTTTGATTTTTCCCTCGTTTCCCCAATTATATTTTATGGAAAACTATACAATGTATGAAGTATAGGACCATTGACTTACTGCATTGATTTCTTTCAAAATCTGAAACAGACATTTGAATGCAGTTTTATTGGAGAGATCCAAAAAATTCCTGTTTTATAACAAGGGAGCTAACAAAGCAAAGAGAAAGAAGCTAATAAAAATGCATTATCTGCATTATCAAATTTGTCACAACTGTGTAAAATGCAAGTTAATCCTATTGAGGAAAACTTTGAAATATGTCATAGAATATACCCCAGAGATATTGACCCGAGGGAAAAGGAGCTGAAATCTTTGTTCTGCTTAGGGCAATTAGAGACTGGTTGATTCTCCACCATAGATGGCCTGCAGTGGAAATGATGGACCAGTCGGTTCTAGACTGAGAAAGCTCTCATGCAAAGGGAGCAGGTTTTGACTTTTTGAAATGAGATTAGTGTTAAAAAATAAATAAATAAATACATAAAAAAAAAAAAAATAAATAAGGTCCAGGGAGATAGGTGAGAAGTGAGAGCATTTGCTATTATAATGTTATTTCCTTCCTGAGAAGATCCACACTAATCTTTGTGAGATGTAGGAATGGAGTAGATTACTGAATTCTGCTGCCATTCATTGCCTGCAGCTGGTTTTTAGTCCTGGCACTCCTCGTTCTGTTTTGAAGACCCACCCACACAGCGCGCAACCCTGCAGCAGTCTGACTGAGTCCAGGTGTCACTGTTTCCTAGGTCCCTGGCTGTTTCTTCCTGAAATCCAGCTTCAGGATCCTTGGTGCTATGAGATTTTTGAAACCTGATCTGTTTTTTCAGTTACTTTCAACTTGGCACTTTACTTCTAGATCTGTGGAGAATAACGTACAAATGCCTCTGGGGGAAAACCAGTGCTGAGTTTCAAGTTCACTCTCCTGTTCTTCCCTTTAATCAGAGACCTCGAATCCCCTTTCTCAGCATCCTCAAACTTCACCTCTTCCCTTCTCTTCCCTCCCTCCCCCTTCTCCCCTCGCTTTCCCTCCTTTCCCCTCCCTCTTCTCCTTTTCTACCATGTCCTTTCCTCCTTCCTCCCCTCCCCCTTCCCTCTTCTTTCTTCTAGAAATCTCCACAAGGATGTCCAAAGGTCTTAGAGTTTTGATTTTGTGCAATAGGATTCTGAGCAACATCATAGTGTCCAGTTTTTGAGCAAATGTTTCAAGAGGAAAAGTAGAACAGATGATGGCAAAAAAGAATATTAACTTGCATTTATAAGATCCTCCTTTCTCTAAGATCTAGCTATTTATAATGGCTGGTGGTTATACAGATTTTTCTCTCATTTTTCTGGACTAAGACTTGCAGAAGCAACTGCATCATATCTGTGGCAAAAGTAAAAGACAGTAGAGGTGAATTGGAGAAATTTAAATCTTGAAACATATAAACTAAATATAGAAAGGAAAATAGTAACAAGGGAGTCACTCTTTCACCTAACACTTTGATCATATTATAGGATATCAAAGTGTGCATTCAAGTCTATATACACTTACCGTCTTCTTAAATGCCAATATTTGAAATTAATTTATTAATATAGAACACAAAAATATGTTTATGAAATTATATGCACACAAATATAGTCTTGCTAAGTAGCATTTCACAAAATATTTTGCAGAATTTATTGTCTTTTTCCAAAGTTGAAAAATCAATAGAAAATGCATCAGTTGCTTTTGGAATATTTTGCTGACATATTAGCTTACATGCTTTTTCTGTCAAGAGAGTTCAATCAATATCGTATAGTTTTCATGGCAAGCAGATAATACATGACTAACAAATTTTCTTTTATCACTAACAATTTTTGGAGGTAAATACATAGAATTTTCACATTGAAAGTTGAACAAGACAAACAAGAGTTAATTCTGACAAAATTTAAAGCTGTATATATAGTTCTTCTTGTGACATTGAATTGTTAAGCTTGCTTCAGTACCTGTGTTTGTTTAATTTCCATTATCACAGTTCCCAAGGGTACACAGCTATTTTACAGGCCTCATACACACAATAACTAAAATCAGCCTTTGTGAACAAGGTTAAGGGCAGGGCAATTGGATTTCTGCAATACTGATCCAAGGACATATGATAGGGCAATGTCTGTACAATTCAGTCTAAAATGGATCAATATTGAGTGTCCACATATTATACTACTCTGAATTGATAGAATTCTAAATATATATGAACTTAATTTTAGACAATATTCTTCATAAATACACTAGCATGATAAAAAATGAAATTGTTAAGAAAAAATTTCAAGGTCCACATCTTCTGTTTGACCAGTGATATTTTGAAAACTGTCTCATTGTTATAGGAAAAGGAGGTAGTTTCAGAATAGAAATTGTCTTGGGTTGGTGTACAGGCTTAGAAAAGACATCTGTGCTTCTGTTATTTGTAGAGCCATTTCACTGATGAGTTCCATGACCTCTAGCTAGTCACTTAGCGCTTCTCTGGGCTTAATTTCCTTTCTGTGTATAAAAAAGGAACAACAACACTTGTAGATACTGCCATATCCATGGATGAAAACTGCCCATAAGGGCAAAGAAGTATAATTAAACCTTGGAATTGTTCCTTTAAAAAATTAAAATCCCATTAAAAATTAAGAAAGTCTTAAACAACCTCATTAGCGCTGGGCCAGAAAGCCATTAAGTATATTGTTTTGCCCCTAAAATCATCCCCAGAAGGTTAGCTGTGTCCCTTATTGCCCATAATATTTACCAATGTAATTGATTGTGTAGGCTTGCTGATCATTCTGTTTCAGTATTTATTCTTCACTTTAAATATAATTCCTAAAAAATGGGCCTGGATTATTGTGGTTAGAAGTTTAAACATGGAATGAAGTTCAAAATCTAAGGAATTCATACTAAAAGAAATAAGTAGTATATATATTAAAATAGAAGACACATCCCTATTCATTTAAAGCTAACAATTCATTGGTTTTAGCAATTATTTTAAAATTTATTAATTTTTTGGTTTTTATTTTATGTTATCTGTAACATATGTATTTTGACATTTTTGAAACATGAAATTTATTTCAAAGGAATACAGAAAATTTATATCTTTTGCTCTTGAAATTTAACTTGGAGAAGTGTTTATTTTGGAGGGGGAGATGTTGGAGATCAAACTCAGTGCTGCGCACTTTGCTAAGGAAGCATTCTACCAATGAGCTAAATCCCCAACCCAAGAAGTGTATTTTTAAATGCGAAAAATTTACAATATTAGTTTTTATACATGACACTTTAAATCTTCAATCAGTGTTAAATTTGAAATGGATTTCCTCAATTCCTTCTTCTTAGACTTTCTAGTAAGAAAGTATAGAAATCCATGTATTTCTATAAAGTCTAATACCTTAGATCTTAAATTTATGTAAATCAAAATTAAAAATTGCATTTAAATATTATATTAAAGTTAAATGAAATGAAGTATTTTATCGGACACATTTACTAAAAAAATCTTCAATGTGCATAATCTAAAGAATTTTCTATATAGCTGGGGGAAAGAATCAAGGAAATGTCCCAACCGAGCATGTTTATCTAATAGTTATCAACTTAGATACCCATTAAATCTCTACTGCACCTCATTGAGTCTAAAACATGATTGAATTTAAAATGAAATATGTTATATTCTACCATTTTGATTATATATGATTGTTCCAGGATTTCTTTTATACATAAATAATAAGGAAAATAAAATTATTCAGTATCTGATTTGCTTGTTCTGTGTCCCTTTTCAGTTCAGTTCATTTTTATGCTTTGGTATATGATATGCTTCATATTCAAGAGAATTAAGAAATATTATTTGGAATTTTCTTTTAAGGCAGTGATATTTCAGTTGATATCTATATGTTCAGTATTATAGAAAGCTTAATATCTAAATCAGAAAGCAAATACTTTATAGAATTTTCAGCCTATTTATTACTATGGTATACACACACACACATTTTCCCCACAATCTAACAAACTAGATAAAGATGTTAAAAAGATAAACAAATAAATCATACTAATTCAATTTATAAGATAAAATATTATCTGAGTTTGCTCAAATATTTTCTTAAGTCCAAGAAAATATAAAAGGACAATTAATTTAGCCTGTTTGTTGACCTCATTATCTTTTAATAGGCGTAGTCTTTGAAATTCAGTTTTTTTTTTAATAAATGGTAAAGCATATTGGTATTCCTATTCAGAATTTCTAAGATTTTAACCATGTAGAGATAGTGTATTTCTTTAAATCTAAAAGGTGACTAACTCGCATTAAATCAGTTTTGACATCTGGCATTTCCTAATATATGTTTGATTTTTTCCTCATCATAAGCTATTTCTTGCCCATTTAGAATTCATCAAAACATATATAGTTTATAAGTAGTGACAACTTTTATCGTCTGAGTTTCACACTGTAATTATCCTTATCCTCTTTTGTAGACAGTAAAGCTGAAACTTGTAGCTACAGTCTACTTGGCTTAGAAACTTCATATTCCGTGTGAAGCACATATTTTGCTCACTTACAATACTTTCCTCCCTAGACTACCAGCACTCAGTTTGGTCTATCTTAATGCCTTTTTTTTCTTGAAAAGACATTTATTTTGGTTACCATGCCCTCTTATTTTTTATCAATTATATATTCTTCGCATTTCATAACTGTATCTTCTGGGTAATCTTCACTTTAATGTAAGTTCACTGAAGAAGCCACATTTTAAATATCCTGCAGACCATCTGAACTTTTGGTTGCGTTGAAGGAAAGATGGAGTGTTGTAGATCAAAACCCAAAACTATCTCAATCTTAGTTTCTTTAAGAGTCATTTGCTTTCAATCTCTATATCTAACTGAACATCCTCTTGGCTTGTAGGTAAAAATCTTGGAATAATTACTAAACGTAGCAGACCTCTGGGCTCCATCAATTGTAAAGCTAAGAATGATTTAATGTAACATCTGAAACCTGTAGAAAACATTTCTGTTTAGCATGGCCCACCTACCTAATGCTCCTCCAATGTATGTTAAATGCATTGATGTTGACCTTCTTTGTATATGAACCTTTTTCCATGACTGAGCATGTGACTCAGGGTGTCTAGAGTCTGTGTTTTTGGCCCATGATCACTCATATGTGGTTCAGAATGAGTTATTTTCTTATTTCTTTTAAAGCAGATTCATTATTTTAGGTCAATAATAGTCTATCCCAACAGCAGGTGAAACCACAGTTTTTAGAAGTAGTTGGAACATGATGCATTACATCAGTTTAAGTGAGAGTTGCTAAACCCACATTTCCCAAGTGTAGTAGCAGCCTATCAATTCTGATAGATGCTGGTAGTCAGAAATATGGGAATAAATAAATAAAAGTGTTAGAGGCTTTGTTAAACAAATTTGAAGAGATATCTATATTAAAGGATTTAGTTGAATTTTTAACTGCAGTGTACATTTTTGAGACTACGGCCAGTATTTGTCCTTCATCCTCTTTAAGAGACAATGAACAATTTTTTTTTTCTTTTAATCAAGTATCCATATTTAGCACTGCAGTGAACTCATAGCATAGTCAAGGAGAGAGGTTTCTATAAAATACTCTTCAAAATAAGCTCACCTACATTACAGAAATTCCAAGCACCAATTGAGACACCAACTGCAATTCTCTCAAGCAGAAAAGAATTAAAAATTGAAGGAATAAGAATAATTGAAAAAGTCACTGATTTGGAACTGAGTGTTGTCAAAAGTAAAGAGCTAGGTTGTAGCACTAACATATTCAAGGAAATGATGTTCAATTGTTTTCAGTGACAATCAGCAGGAGGGAATCAAGCACCTCATTGCAATTACTGAATTTCTGCCAGAATCTGTTATAACATTGCCTTAGGGGAGGTGAGATAAGGAAGATTCTAGCTAAGAAGCCACATCAGTGAAAGCAGAGAAATGAGAAAGAGTTTGCAGTTTTAATTCATGAAGCTTACCTGATTATTAAAGGTGTTGGACTTTGAGAGCGACCAAGGATTTATTTAATATTTACTACTTGGTAATTAAAACAATTATTTTTCTCAGGAAAACTACCACAAAATATAAATTTTAACTTTAAAATAAGGATTATATTATGTTTGATATTATTTCAGAAAATGGAGATAATTTTAAAAGTACACACATTATAAAGCATAAGAATCTATACAAATGATTTTAAAAAGTAAAATTTTAAAATACTGTAGTTATAAAGTGCATATTAAAGCATTAAAGGTAGAGAGTGAGATTCAATATGTGAAAAATAAATTGAATTTTGCAGTAAACTATAATAAATATGAGAAGCAGCCAACATTTTCAGATTTACAATTAGATTAGAAAAATATGACAGCTTTTAAATTTGAGAATATATAATTAATATATGCAAGGAAAATATTTCTCATCTTTAAAATTTAGAACCTGTAGGTACACTACATTTAATTTTAAAGCAATTTGACTCAGAATTCCTTCTAATTTTAAAGTGCTCATTAATCATAATTTGGAGATAATTATTCTGAAAATGAATGGTGTCAGAAAAGAGAAATATGTCCATCTATTCATCTACTGAAGAATGTTGAAAGTATATCTTTTTCTTAAGAAAAGTAATTTGGTGGAGATATTGGCCATACATTAAAAAGGTGAAGCTTAATCAAGTAGAATTACATATAGAGCATATAGAAGGGAGAGAGTGGAAGAGGGAGCATTGTGTCAGTAACATAACCTCAAAGAGAATTAAATAAAGATGTTGAGGGGAAAATTGTGTTTGATAGATTTAGTCATTCCAATAATGATTTGCAATAGTGAACAAAGTATTTTTATTTTCCTTGCAATATCGGCAGAACTCACTGTGTTCACCTAAAAAATAGCTGCATTTTAGGCATTGTATACCTAAGTGTGAATAAAACACTTCTTAAAATTTTCTCTCAATTTTTTAAATATAGTGATTGTTTCTTTGCACACTACATTGGAAAACCTTGTCAACTATTATTCCTGCAATACTATATCCACACACCCCTTTCTTTCCAGGCATTGAATATCCATATAAGATTAGTGGTTTGTAGAATATTATGAGTGACTAGAACATAGAAATGCCTTGGAAAAATACACTGTCTTTATAATTCTGAAAAATAAAGTCTAGGAAAATCATTTAGCTAAAATTGCATAATTACTTTTTGATTCTGTCTAAATTGCATGTATTATACAGATCTACCTACTTTTAACTTCTCTTTGAAGCCTTCTTATAATGAAAACAAAGTCTCCTCTTTTAAGTCCCACATCTTTTTTAACCTTTTTTTTTTTGCAAAAATCTACATTTTTACTATAGTAATTTAAGGTATTGAATCTTCTTCATAGTCAGTTCTTAAATTAAATCACATTTTTTTTTATTTTCTCCATATCACCTTCCGTAATTGTGAGCATTTGTCTGCAATACATTTTTCCTTGTTTAAGCCTTACAGTTTTCCTCAGTTTGAAAAGATTCCAAAATAACATATGTCCAATTTAAATGCTTTAATACTATGAATATGCATATTACATAATACTGATACATATACCATATTATAAGTTTAGCTGCAATATTTTTTCCCTGCTATATAATACCACTCACCTGTATCACTCACCATGATATAGGTATCCATTCCCTGTTGATAACATTTAGATTGTTTTCATTTTTGTAGCATTATAAACAATATTTCTGTGAAAAAAATTTTATAAGCTTTTTAAATTTTACATAGGGAAGAATTTCCCAAGACCATATGACTTGGAGTAGATAAATTCCATCATTTGCACAGGCATCTAAGATATTAGTTGTGTCACTGTAACATATTTTGCAGAAAAGTTTTTGTCAATTTGTAATCTCACCAAAAGATGGTTAGAATTTACTTCGGCGATGTTGTCTGTGGGTAATGTCTTGAGTGTGATATTTAATTTTATCTGTCAACTTGACTGGACAGGGAGATACCTGAATACCCAGAAAAGCGTTTCCTATTTAAAAGAATTCAATTAAACTTTAATTTTATGGTTGAAACTGTGAAGTTTGCTACTTCAATCACAACTCACATGACTGGAAGTATATCTTAACAATTTATTTTAATGAAAGTTTTTGTTAGTATTTTCTACTTAATGTGATGATTAGCAAACATATGTTCTAATTTTAGGATAGTTTTTGGAGTCCTTGTGTAAGCAATGGTCTCAGGCTCTTTTATTAGTACCAGAATAGAAAGTTTTAAAATCGTCTTTCACTGCATGAGGCTGTTCTGTAAAACGTGAAACACCTGGCATCAGTTCTTCAGTTCATTTTCCATTATGGCTTCAGCATTATTTAATAATTTTTATTCCTTCTTCTATTCTCAGATGAACCCAGTATATTTAAATATATATTCTAACTTTTTAAACATTCTACGTGTCTTTTGCTGAGATATTATATGAACCAAAATTGCCTACATTAATCTAACAGAATATTCCAGTGTGAACTTCTTACAGCTAAAGTTATTTTTTTTTTTTTTTTTTTTTTGCTTTTTGTTTCTGAATTTACCTTTACAGGTGATTCTGTTGTTCTGTAGCAGCTTTCTCTAACAGCTTTTAAGATTCTGTTCTTGTGTTGGACTTCTGGATTGACTATGATGGGTCATGGACGTGTTTTTTTCTTTCTCTTTTCTTTCTTTTTAGTGCTGAGGATCCAATTCAGGGCCTTGTGTTTACTAGGCAAGCGCTCTACCACTGAGCTAAATCCCCAACTCCTAGAGTTAATTTTTGTATGTCATCCATCATGGTGTGCTATTTCAGAAGAAGAGAGTGCCTGAGGGTCCTGCTCAGCAATTAAATACTATGATTTATGCTACTTCTATAAATAAGTCAAACACAGTAACATCTAGTGAGTGGATTTTCCATTTGTCCAACAATTGCAGTCTTCTCATTTACCTGAAGAGGAGTTTGAACCAGAGATGCATGAGCATTAGAAAACTCTCCTACAATTCACATATCCTGTTCTCTGTTCTTCTCATGTGAAAATATATTCTCTCTCTTGCCAAAGGAGACAATATAAGACCCCAGGCAACCCAGCTGCTTTCCTTCACTTGTGACTGGAGGACCTACCATGTACACAGGCTCACCGAGCTCTACTATAGCGATGTCTTGCTTGCAATTAGCGTCTGTGGTTATGGGGGCTGAAATTTGTAAGGAAGACTGGTGGGGTAGAAACTCATGCAGGAGGTAATGTTGTTATCTTCTGCAAACTTTCTTATCCTTGAAAACTGTTTTTGCTTTTATGGCCTACAACAGTTTGGATGAGGACCAAACATTAATGCAGATAATATCCTTTAATTTCCATTACCCAAAATATTAATAATATCCAAATAGTACCTACTCAGCAACACCTAGAGTAGTGTTTAATTGAATATGTAGGTGATGGGGCCTTGCCTTTTTGACAAACTGAACCATCACATCATTGTGAATTGCTTTCTATGTCTCTTCATTTATAATATTCATCAGCTTATTTGAAATTAGAAATTTGCAATTCAAACAATGAGTGATGATATTGTAATACATAATTTAGTAAATGTAGTATTTATTTAAATAAGCCAATAAAACAATATATATTATTTCTGTAGAAGAAACTGAAGACAGTCTTCAAAATTCATACACCAATAAGTTAATTAGGTACTGGGATGAAGACAGAATGTCATATTTATTGTTTGTCTGACAGACAGATGTCAATGACTTGAAAGGAGCTAGATTTTGTTTTGACTACCATGTCAAGCAATTTCTTAATGTCTTATTTTTGACCTCCCCTAATTTTAATCTGATAATTTTATAATTTTAAAAATTACTTTCAGGTGAAACAATGTGTTTTCGTTATTAAAGTTTTGAATAAAATCATGGAGACATATTTTTGTCTTATAACATTAGGATACAGTAAGTAATGATTTGGTCTAAGAAACAATTTGGATCATGAAATGAAGAACTATTTAACACGTCTGACACTTTTAAATTAGAAAATCTGTTAATTGGATTTTTGTTTGTCTATATACAAATAGAAAGTGTGATTCATTTCTAAGAAAAGTGTCTTTGTTATAATTATTTTGTCTTTGTAAAAATGATGAAGACAATGTTTTTTCTGCCTATTCTGAAAATTACAGAACTTCACATGAAAAGCAAATAATGCTGTGTTGCTGTCATATGCATTTAAAATTTAAAAATGTTCAATAACTAGAGAACATTGGCTTAAATTTTTAAAAGGAACTTTTGAAAAGTCTTGTTAGTATCCTGCCAAAACACTCTTCTGCTTTATCTATCGTCAGAGGGTTAATATCTGTCTGAATTCCCAGTCTAACTTGCAGCCAGGAGGGGAATAGTTTATAAGATTTCAAACTCCTGTGGAATGTGCACAGAAGGCTATGTGACAATTATCAGAAAGTATATTGGACTTTTTAATACTCTAATTTTCTTTTCTCCAAAAAAATGCATATTCTCTCAAGGCCCAAGAATAAAGGAGATAAGTGATGGAAGAACTCCAGTCTGTGTGAAGGCCCTTCAGGGCTCTTATCACCTTCTCTGGACTGTTATTTAATGATAAATTGAAATTGGCTGAACCTGAGTCATACACGTTTTGTTTTGTTTTGTTTTTGTTTTTGTTTTTTGTTTTTTTTGTCTTTTTTTTTAGTAAAGCTTTATCTAACACAACTAATTTCCTAAGAAAGTGTCTATACCAAATTGCTAAGGCAGTAGGAACAAATCATCACAAACTGTGTGTAGCTTAAAACAACAGAAATTTATTATTTTCTTGACGGTTCTGTAGACTAGAATCCAACAATCATAATACTGTAGTTTGAATTTATCCCTCCCAAAATTTTAGTTTGAAACTTTGTTGCCAATATAATAGTATTAAGAAGTGCAGCCTCTAAGTGATGCAGTTGTAAGAGCAGAGGGCCTGTAAATGGGATTAGTGAATTAGAAAACAGTCCTAAGGGAGCTCTTCACCTCTTGAGCCTTTTGAAGATCCAACAATGAAGCACCATCTATATAGCAGGAGCAAACTCCGTGTGGCACGGAATTGCTGGTAATTTAATCTTGGATACTTCAGTATTCAGAAACGTGAAAAATAAATGTCTAGTATTTATAAATGCGTCAGTCTAAAAAGTTCTGTTGTAGCACCACAAATAGTCTAAAACGCTAAGAGGTTAGCGGACAAGAATCTCTCTGCAGGCTCGAGGAGAGAGTCTTTTCTTGTTCTTCCCATTTCTTGTGGCTGCCAGCATTGCTTAGTGGCTACATCCCTCTGGTTCTGCCCCTGTTCTTAACACGATTTTTTTTGTTTTTCTTTTCAACTCATATCTCTGTTGTTCTTATAAGAAATGTGCATTAACATTTAATTTAGGGGCTGCTAACAGAGTCCAGGAAGATCTCATCTTAAGATCACTATAATTACATTTGCAAAGACTGTTTTTTAAGTAAAGTCACATTCAGGTGTACTATAAGTAGGAAAGTGAATATACATTTTGGGGACCACTCTTCAACTCACTGTAGTACCTTCAGAAATTTTATAAGATTATCTACTTTTTTATTCTGTAGTTGCATTCTCTCATGTACCATATTGGCCATATAAGTATTCAATAAAGGATACTTAAATCTTTAATTAAGTAGAGCATTTCTTGTTTTTGCAAATCATTTATAAATGGAATTTTATAGACATTTATGTTATAAACAATATTCACTTATAAAGTTTGAAGTGAAGAAAATGGCAAAAGCATCAAATGACAACAAATGTTTTATTTCTAAGAGTGCAGGATTCAGCTAAAAGAGATCAAGGTGTCAAACATTTGAGCTGCAGCAGCAGCACTTGGAACCTTTATGTTGCAGTGTGATTCTTTATCTTCAGTATCATTTGAAGCCTGAACATGATAAAAACCAAAAGCTATTAAGACAAAAATGGGTGGAAAGGAAGGAGAGATATTTTTAAAGACGATTTCACTGGAAGAGAAGTCTGTGTGACTGTTCTCAGAACAAAAATAAGGAGATAGTGATAAAAGTATGATGAGAAGGATTTCAGCAAAACAGCTCAATGCATGCTGTATGCCCTGATAATTGGAGGGCACGGGGAACTCTTTTGACCCGTGAATAGGAAAGATAAAATGACCTACAGAGCATCAGAGAAAGGACTGTAGGTGGGGAAAAAAAAAAAAAGCTTCATCCTTCTGAGAGCAGTTAGCAAATGCCTGATCCCAACTGACCACATATAGATTCTGTGGTGACGTCAACCTGGCCTCATTTTAGAGGGCAGTTTGCCCAAGAGCAAGTTTGATACAGCAAAGATCCTCAGCAGTCAGAGGATTCCAGAGACAAAGTCCCCCAGAAGCAGAAGCACATACAACTGGAAAGAGGAACTTCATTCTCTAAACAACCTACAATAGCAACCACATTTGGGGTGTCTTTAAAATCTGCCATGTGAGGGGAATGTACAGTGTCTTCTAAGATGACAAGTAACATACAAATTGCTTTTCTTTCCCTGTTACTCATCCTTCTTTTCCAAAAAAAGGGATGCGCAAAAGAGAAAGAATGAGGAAGTTTCATGGTACTTTTCCAGAAGTCGGGTGGCAATTCTGTTACAAGCCCTGCTTAGGAAACAAGTAGATTTTCAACAAAAGAATATAGTATTCTGTTACAATGTTTTTACATAAAACAACTAAAATATGAAATCATGTTAGATTTTACCCAATTTTTTCTATCTTACCAAACAACAGAGGTGTGGGAGAAACGTGCTTTTCAGTTGACATGCAGGCCTTTCACCTCGTTGCCTTTCCTCCATTCACCCTCCTGCTGCTTTGACCCAGAGGTTGCCTCCTTCTATACTTTTGCCTATAAAGCATGTAAAGTAACATCTTCAGCATCAGAAGAGACAAAAAAGTGAAAAACAAGAAAGAAGAAAAGATAGCAAGCTGTAAAACTATAATCAAAGCTTGAAATAACATGTTTTTCTCTAAAAGATGAAAATGTGTGAGATTCTGAAAATAAGTTGTAAAATGGAAAACAATATTTGATTATACATTTCAACTACTTTTCTAATTTTTATGTAAGTATTTTTGTTTTTAAAGATTTTTTCCAGTCTTTGTCAGCTATTCGTCGGACACAGTAACAATATAGAGAATATGCCAACAATGAAAAAAAAAGTATCCAACTGTTAAAATGGCAAATAATCTGAATAAACACTTTATTAAAGGGGAATTCCAAGTGACCTTAATATACAAAAAAGTTTTCAATATCTTTAACCATCATCAGGGAAATGCAAATCATAACTACCCTGAGGCTTCATCTCATTTTAGTCAGAATGGCTATTATTAAAACAATTAAAAAATTCATTTACAGATGTGAAAAAAAGAGAACTCTCATACCCCATTAGAGGGAATGGAAATTAGTACTTCCACTATGTAGAAATGTATAGCGATTCCTCAGCAAACTACCCACAGATTTTCATATGAAAGCCATATCTATTTTCGATATATATTCAAAGAAAAGATAAACACCCAAAGACATAGAAGTCATACAAAAGGGCCATCTGCACTCTCATGTTTACTAGGGGTTATTGTGTTTATTCATAACAGCCAAAGGGACTCAGACTAGGTGCACCTCAACAGATGACTGGAAAGAGAAAATCTGGCATATATACAGTGGAGTGTAATTCAGTGATAAAGGAGAATGAAATTCTGTCATTTGCAGGAAAATGGATGAAACTATAATAGAAATAAATCCAAAATGGACAGACAGGTAGACAAGCATCACATGCTTTCTCCCGTATAAGGAAAGAAAAAACAAAAGACAAGGAGAAAAAAGAGATGACCTTGAAAGTAGTAGAGTGATTGTTATTTGACTAGGAAAGGGGATTGGGTGAAAAAAGAGAGGGTAAGATGAGAGACAATAGAAAGAAGTATAATCCTGATCAATGCAGGATGTATGCATGTGTGAACATGTCATGGTGAAGCCTATTTATGTAATAATACATATTAACATATAAATAAAGTTTCCCAAATATTCAAGCTCTTCAATCCTAATCATAAACAACTATCATATAGAAACAACTACATTCTTACAAATTATCCAAATCTACCAAATATAGTTGTTGTATTTTGAATAATTTTTCATATGACATTTTGTCTACAGAAGCAAGAGCAAATAGTTTATAAATTATATGAATATAATCAACTAAATATAAAACTTCAGATCATTTGTTGAGGTTATTAATAAATTGGAATTGGATTGATGGAAATAGATCTCAGATAACATAGTTTTATAGTTAACAATTTGTAGTTAACAATTTTTAACTATGCTGTTAAAAAACTTATACTGTTAATAATTTTTAAAAATTATCAATTATAATATAAACCACTTAAAATATTATAAAGTATAAGCACTCTACCTCAGAATACACAAAAATAAATCTGTTTTTGCCTAATATGTATTTTCGGGGCCTGGGGTAGATTATTTTATGCAAAATATTTTGATAGCTTTAACTACTTGATACTCATATTAAAAAGCAAAACAAAACAAAAAGTGATAGATTCCTGCAATCTATGACAGTACAATGTCATTGTTATTTTTAAATATTTTCTTTAACTTGATTTGGTACACTATAATATGAAACAGCCAAAGACTTTGGAATTAGATGTACTTCTCTTCCCGTGGTCACCATGACATTGGGAAAATTATTTTGTCTGAGGAACTCACTTCTCTCACCTTTAAAATGCAAGTAATTTTATTCTCTCTGGCCCATACATTTTAAACTTTATTAGTTATAATTTACTTTTGGCTACTACTATAGAAAATCAAAAGTATCCTAGCTTATGAATATGTATGTAAGTTAAAACAGTGTGTTCTCATGGATTTACAGAGAGATACATCAAATTGTAATATTCCTCCCCCTCAATGGTATGTGACTAAAATTTATTTAAAATAATTCCTGAATAAGATCTATGAACTTACTTAACTGGTATTTGCGCTTTGTGAATTAACTTTTTTTTCTTTTGAAGACTCACCATTCCTCTCACATGTATTCAAAGCTCAATAAACAATGGCCTTGAATTTTCACTCCTACAAGGAATCACAGTGTTAAAAGGTCCTAGTTTTTCTTCAGTAGTTTAGATGTTTTTCTTTCTAAAATTCTTATTTTTAATGAAAGATTTATTTTATTTTTTTTTATTTTTTCTGGTGCTGGGGATCGAACTCAGGGCCTTGTGCTTGCAAGGCAAGCACTCTAACCATTGAGCCAAATCCCCAGCCCCTAAAATTCTTATTTTTGAAATTTAAATTTGTACTATTTTAAAAAGAATAAACTGTGCTAATTTGTTAAGTATACATTACTACTCAAGGAAATGCTTAAATTGCACTCACATAGTTATTCTAGAAGTTTTTGTAGTATATTAGTTAACTCTATGTTTCATGAAGTATTCACTCTGAGGAGTTGAATGCATTAATATATTAATAGCTTTACTTCATTAGTAAATCTATATTCATACTTACTACAAGATTTCATAAAATTGCAGTTTTGATACAAAGAACAAGAATAACCATTAACAAGAGCATTAAGCTGTCCAGTGAGCTGGAATCTTGGAGTTAAATTAATAGGACAGCATGTTTACATACCAGGACAAATATGGAAATCAGGTTTAAATAAGTGGAAGGGTAAGTGGAACAACAAGCTATCAGGATATTAATGTTTATATGTTGCATAATGCAAAACTTGTACTTATGGATGTATTTAAATATTGCATAACACATTCATAAATACATATTATGTATATTCTCTGTCTTTAGAGCTATAAGCATACTGTTTTACTTTTGTAAAGAATAAAAATATTATGTGCATTTCAGAAAGTGAGATACCTAATCAGAAATGAAATATTTCACTTCATTTCTTTTGTCAGCAAGGGGATTATTGGTTTAGCATCTTTCCCTAAAACAATGAAGACTCTGTGTTAAGTCACAGTTTGTTTTTCTAAGAAGATTATAACTCTTACTTATTATAGTCAGCCTAAATGCACTATTTGGCTGGAATTCACAGTATGCAGTTAAGATCCAAAAGCTGATAAGTTATATAATTGGGATTAGCGGCTGGAAATGTACATTCTTAATCAACTCCAAATATCCGCTAGAGGACAAGGAGACTGGCACTCATGCTTCATTCTGGGAAATTTGGAAATTAGCCAAATAATTTGGGTTCTGGAAGCAGCAATTTATCACTACATAAAAGATAAATTTGCAAGGTCAATAGAGTTTTGCAATGACAAAATAAGGCAATATGTTACATAAAGGAAGTGAAATTCTAAGAGGAAATTTGACAAATTTTATTATTGTTATTTTATTTTATTTTTTTTTAAATTTTTTTTTTATTATTTTTTACCAAGAACATGTATTGGTACATTGCATACATAATGATCATAATCAACATGGTTATTTTGTACCTGTACATGATACATCTTGGTTTTCCCCCCTCTTCCCCCCTTCCCCTCCCCTCCCTTCCATTCACCCACCCCGCCCTATTTGCAATAAGTGTAACTACACTTTACCATTTTTTCCCCCCTTTCATCTTACTTTTCTTTTAACCTTCTTCTTTATCACCCTTTTCCCTATCTAGTTCTCTCTTTTGAATACTATATCTCTCTTTTTTTTTTAAACATAATATCTATTCTACCCCTTTGTCCTTACTTACACTTATGGTTTCTCATATCAGAGAAACAATCCGATGTGTACTAATAAGTGTCTGATCTTTGGTGGGAATGTAGACTGGTCCAACCACTGTGGAAATTAGTGTGGAGATTCCTCAGAAAACTAGAACTAGAGGTTCCATTTGACCCAGCTATTCCTCTGCTGGGTATCTTTCCAGAAGAATTAAAATCATCATATCACAGTGATATATGCACAACTATGTTCATAGCAGCACAATTTGTATTATTGTTATTTTAGAGAGCATAATTAACTGGCATGGAAATGGTAACTTAGTTAAGTGTTTTTTTCAATTGTTACTAAGCAGTACAATCACCTGATGACCTGGACATTTTGAAAAGTCAACTAATGCTAAATATTTCAGAATTTCTAAGTACGACACCATGAAATTTGTGTTTTATAGGCGTGATGGACTTACTGTGGTCTACTTGAGGAAGAATGCCCAGCTGAACAGAGTTGGTGTGATTCTGGACATAGAAGATGCACACAAATATTATTACCAACACAATACAAAGGAGAACTGGAGGAGAAGATAGTAGGTGCCTGTTTTGTAGGACAAGCTCTATTGCTGCTAGTTTCCCTGAATAAACTGACCTGTTCTCATCACAGGAGGAGCTCGGAGACTTGCTGTCATCTAGGACGGCTGCTGTGTGTTCAGGGAAGCTCTGGCCTTCATCTCCACATGAGTGTCATACCCTTGCTCCAGTACAGATTTCTTTAGCTGTTTAGTGCAGGTGTGGACTTACATGAGAGAGTGCCGTGGAATCTCAGCCCTTGATTGGTTTTTTTGGGTCTCCAATGTATAGATAGATGTTCTGCACTTTTCTGCATTTGGCTTGTGTGTGAATGTTGTAACTTGTAACTGTCCTGTATTAAATCTGCTCTCCTGAAAATCATTAACTCTAGAAAAGTAAAACAGAATTTGGTACTGAGGGTGGAGTCCTTGCTATGACATTGCCTGGCCATGTGGCTTCAGAGTCTTTGAAATTAACTTGGAAAGGTTTTAATAGACTAGCTAAAGAGACATTCCTGAAATGCTCTAAACCTATTATATGGGAGACTCTGGTCAGAGCGTGGCAGACCAGAGTAACTGATGGAAATGCTGCTGGTTAGCATGAGGCTTGGGAGGCCTATGCTGAGAAGAACTGTGTTGGCTACTGGATCCCAGGTGGTATATGTATGGTTTGGCAGACGTTGGTTTGCATTTTGCTTGTGTTTGGAGAAATTGCCTGGGTGGCAGAAAAATTTCAGTGCAGTCTGGTGTTGGGATGGTAGCATTGTTACTAGTGAGACCTTTTGACTAGATCTATGTTGGAAATCAAGAGCAGAGAGCCAGCAGGATGACTTGAAGCCTTTAGCCAGAAAGGAGCTGTGGACTGCAAGAATGAACAGAGTAGAACACAGAAACAGGACAATGGAAAAAATGCCTTGATGCCTTTGACCAGAAGGGAGGAGTGTATTTGACATGCAGGAGATCCTTGGGGGTGTCTCTTACTGTTGTCATACTCTGTTGTTAAAGTTAATGGAAACTAGCACTTCAAAATTTGAAGGCATATTTTTCTAATGTGAATGTACTATATTGGCATATTGTACTTTGTCAAAAAATCATTGTTTTAGAGCAAGCAAGAGAGACAGAATGGAGTTGTTGTGTATTTGTATATATATTTGTAATTTCTGGACATCTGTTTGTAATCAGTTTTGAGAATACTTTGAATATTTGTTTCTGATGTGGGAATGAGTGCAATAAGAATTGTATTGCTAATGTAATTCCAGATAGACGAAGATATGTTAAATCTTTACGAATCGGCTTCTGGAGACTATGGTTTAAAGAAATGTGTCTGGTTATCCAGTCCAGTCGACCAGGGGAGGATTGTGGTGGAGTGATGTGGTCAACTTGAGCAGGAACGCCCAACTGGACTGAGTTGGTGTGGTTCTGGGTGTAGAGGATCCACCTGAAGATTGTTACCAACACTGTATAAAGGAGACTGGCACCACTCTTACTCAATATAGTTCTGGAAACATTAGCCAGAGCAATTAGGCAAGAGAAAGAAATAAAAGGAATAAAGATAGGAAAGGAAGAAGTTAAGCTAGCATTATTTGCGGATGACATGATACTGTACATAGAAGCCCCCAAAAACTGACCAAAAAACTTCTAGATTTGATGAACAAATTCAGTTGTGCAGCTGGATACAAAATCAGCACTCAAAAATCAATAGCAGGTGGCTATTTCCCAGGAGAAACTCTGTTGTGGCGCGTTTCCTTGAATGAACTCAGCTGTTCTTGTCGCAGGAGGTGCTGGGGGTCTTGCTGTCCTTGGGGATGGCTGCTATTCCCTTTGGGGGAGCTCTGGTCTGCATTTCCACTAAGAATGTTATATCCTGGCTCCAGTATAGGTTTCTTCAGCCTTTTAATGCAGGCACAGATGTACATGGGACACTGCTGCAGGCTTTTTGACTGGCTCTTTGGGGTCTCTAGTGCATATATAGACGTTCTGTACTCTGCCTGCATTTGGTTTGTGTGTGAGAATGTTATAACCTGTGATTGTCCTGTATTAATTCTGCTCTCTTGGAAACCACTGACTTTAGAAAATTACTAAGATAGAAGGAAAGAATATTGTCTAGTTTTATTTTGTTATTCCTTTTTTGCCAACTTAATAATGACACCAGTATAATTTTCCTAGAAATAAAAATCTATAGTTCATCAATTTTTTTCTGATATTAGTAATTTTTATTGAACTATAATGGAATATAACAGTGTAAAAACATATTAATACTGTAAATTTGGATAAATTACTTGAATTCTCTGTGTTTCAGCAGACCTACTAATAAGAATGTAGGAACACTTTAGAACATTTTATGATGTCAGATAACAGTATTATTGTTTTAATTGAAGTGACAAGCTTTCTTTGTTCACATTGGGAAATGTGTAAAAATACATAAACTGAAATTGCTACTACATGATCTCATAATTTAAATAACTATACAAATGATATCATTCAAGGTAAACTGATACTTAGGTATGCAGTTTTTGTTCTCCCTATTTTTTGATGCAGAAATTGAGAAGATATGAACTCAAGGGTACAGACCGAATATATTTTTTAAAACTGTATTACTATATCACAGAGATATAGAAAAGTGAAAGTGTACTTCTTCCTCCCTCAAGTGGTATTGTACCAACATCAAAGCAAGGAAGGGGAAACATAGTTTCTTTGTAGAGGTTTCATTTTATCAATCCCTAAATTTATCTCAGGAATGTTCAAGGATCTGAGATTTATACTTTCACCATCACTACTATAAAGAAAAGAGTAATCTTTTCAAGAAAATTAAATGATTGCACTGCCATCTCATGTGTCTTGCTATTTCTGGTTTTAGCTCTTCCTCACTTTCCACTTCAGCTAAAGTACTAGCTTGCTGCTTCCCATTGACAATTTTTCAGTGACCCTTTGTTGCCCTCAGGATAAAGTCCAAACCCTTTCACAAGGGTATGTCCCTCCCTAGTTCTCTCTTGTAGGCTAATGGCATTGCACTCCCTTCAAGCGTAAAATTTCCTTTTATTTATACAGGGTTTTCAGAGTTGTGTCTTTTACTTGAACAAGTTTAGTGCTCCATTTCTTTTTGTTTTTGACCTAAGAAAGATTCCAGCAATTCCAGGGTATGGGATGATTTTCTGTACTAAGAACTTTCAGAGCCTTTTGTACTTTTCCCAGGAACCAACTCCCTGTATTATATCTTTACTCAACATAGTGTCATTCCTCTGTACACTTCAACAGATTAAAATCTCCCAAAGGAACACCTTAAAAAATAAGTTTGTCTTGTTAATATCAATCATTGACGTAGTCTGACAAGGTGAAATGGAAAATGAGACAGTGAGGGGAAAAATATATACATACAATACTGTAATTTATACACAAGTTGAGGAATATACTGTGCTAAAATTTTATGAAGTTTAGAATTTGTTCAGAATTTCAGTGCTCTGAGCTCCTCAGCTATGTCATAATAACAAAACTGTATGTTACTGAGAGAAACCAAGTGATCATTTGATCTTCAATTCAATTTTATTATTTGTCCAGTTATAAAAATTTCAATCTAAAATATAGAGACCCAGAAAAAAATAGTTTACTGTTTAAAATGGTAATTATCTCAGAAAAACTGTTTAATAAGTCATGATTTAACACCCTTTTTTAATACTTGTAATGGAGAACATTATGACATTAGTCGATAAGATTAGTTCTAAATTATACATTATTTAAGATTGCACTGTTTCCCCAGTGACTATCAAACGTGATTTTTGTAAGAATATGACTCAGGTTCAGTGTAATATTTCTCCTCTTTCTTCATTTTAAAATAGAACGAAAACAGGAATTCAATTTCATGTCCATGAGAATGAGTTAATTCTATTTTTGGCTGTCTCATTTTGAGCATCGAACTGTTGTAGGACAGAGCATGGGCATTTCATCTATTTTAAAATAATACGCTATCTCTTTGGAGACAGTACTGTCATTTGTTTTCATTTTACTGAGGCATCTCTCTTTAGATTGAAATATTTATTGAAGGGAAAGGTCCAACTCCCTGAGACAAGTAACCAAAGGATGGGATTTCACATTTTATTTATTTAATTCACATTTTATTTATTTAATTCACATTTTATCTCAAACATATTCTCCTACACTTTTCAGTCTGGTGGATGATATGCTACATTTTAAAACACAGCTTAGCTTCTTGATCAAACTATTGAGCCTCAAGAGATATAGGTTTTTGTTTAAGTTAAGACTTCATCGTACACTGCTCATCCTCCCATACATTATGCATTCTATTCATTGTTCATGTTCACTGTGCTTCTTTACAAAATAAGTCACAAAAAAGTATACCAGGCTAGTGGTACGATTTGTTTCTGCCCGTTTGGGTCAGAGCTGATCCTGTATAGCCAGTGGCAACTCACTTGGAGGTTATCGAAAATGTGTCATCTACTTTACACTTTAATTTTCGTATTTCTGACCTCCAGTAGATTATTAGATTTAATGCCTACCAGAACACTTTCCCTTACTTTGAATTGCCCATTTCAGCCAGGCATGGTGGCTCATGCCTGTAATCCCAGCACTTGGGAGGCTGAGGCAAGAAGAACGCCTGGAGTTCAAGGCCAGCCTGGGTACGAAGTGAGACCCTGCCTCAGAAAACCAAAATAAATAAATAAATAAATAAACTGACTGTTTTAATTTTATTTTTTGAAAATTTTCGTAATAATTTCTATGACTTTTTCTTTATAAAATACTTTAGAGATTTGTTAAAAGAAATTTAAAGAAACACATTTTTCTTCCTCAGTCTGACTTCCAGTATTTTTCTTTATTCTTTTTCTTATCAGAATTAGTCTATCGGTGTATTTTTTTTCCTCTTTTTTTTTTTTTTTTTTTTTTGGCCATGCCAAGGCCTTTGCACAGAGCTATCCCTCCACTTTTCTTACACAGATTCTCACTAAGTTGATTAGTTGTCCATATTGCACTCAATCTTGCTGTCCTTCTGTCTTGGCCTCCCAGGGTGATGGTATTACAGACATATAATACCATGGCTGGCCAATTTACATTTTATATTATTTTTTTATTTTATTTTATTTGGTTTTTTGGGGTTGCTGGGAATCGACCTCAGGGCCTCGTGCTAGACAGGCCAGCGCTCTACCATTGAGCTAAATCCCCAACCCCCAATTTATCTTTTAAGGGCATATCTGGAGATGTCAATTGTAAAAATTCACATTGATTATAATCTCCATTTTTCTTATAATAGATTCCAAAATATGTCACTGAGATAATTAATGAATGAAATGTATAATTATATCTTTTTGAAAATTACCAATAAGAGTGATAATAAAAATATTTACTATTCAGAAGAAAAGTATTAATTAGAACCATGAAATTATATACATTTTATATATATATATCTACACACACACACACACACACACACAAAACCCTCATTGATGTCATCCTGTAACTGGCCACCACATCATCACAGCCCCTTTAGGTATGAACATCAAGGGATTAATCCACTAATTAATATAGTGTCCCAAGTCCACACACTTCTCCTGGAGATTCTTATTACAGTTGAATTGACAAGTAAGATTAACTGACACACTAATGTTCATAAATCTCCTGATTAGCTTGTTAATTGATGATTATCTACTACAATAAATATAGGTAACCATGTCAAGCATTTATATTCATAATCTGAAACTTCCTTAAAAAACACTAAGTTAGCTTAAAAGTGAGTTCCAAGACACACATAATTTAGAATTGCTGTGATAAGTTTTAATGTGGATTCTTTTTAGGGAGAGGAGAAATATATACAGCATATGGAAATTTCTTACCACTTAGAGATTGTACTTGAATTAGAATCAATTGGGCATTTGATTTGAAATATAAATGTTTGTTTGATTTTGTCAATAAAAATTACTCATAACACTTTTGCTTATCAAATAAAGTATCTCTTAATTAGAGGCCTAAAAATCTGTCCTAGTCTTATATTAGATTCACAAGTTTATTTGGCTTTATTTTGGGGTGGGAAATCTGTGGCAACTTCTGTCTGAATGTAAATATAGAAAAATGACAGTTGAAGAACTCTAAGACAAAACTCTTTGCACTTAAAAAAGTTATTTCTTTATCATGTTATTTGCACTTTTGTGGCTAAAAGTTTCTTTATATAAAGTATTTTATCTTGTAAACTTCTTCATTGATAAATAGCACTTAAGAGTTTTTAAACTATCTTACATTGTTGTGTAATTGCTATGACAAACATCGGTACAATAATAAAAATAATACATTCATTCGAATTATGGATCCATTCAGAAAATTAACTCTGAGCAGAAAAACCAGTCTACTATTTTCACTGGTGACAGTTTTAATCAATTAATATTGACTTTTACCCAGTACATGCATGTGACTTAAGACTGTGATCAATAGGATTAAGTGGTAACCACAATAATCAGACACACTGATAATACCAAAATATATTCACCATTTTTTTCTATACAGTGACTTATTTAAAGGGCAAGTGTAGATAAGAAATTTGAGGAGATATAACAAATTTTTCAATAATAGTACTGTAACAAGTCTATAAGAACATTTCTCTTAAAAATTTGTGATCTTCAGAAAGGCATATCAAAAAGAAAAACACATTTTAGTGCTTTGCTTAATGAAACATTTGCATATATATAGTATCCATGTTATATATATATATGAGGTGCGGTATTTTTAGAAACACAAAGACTAAGGTGCAGAGAGATACTCAAAGAATCATAGTAATATTGTAAAATATTAGCAAACAAATCCTAAAACACAGTGTTTCTCAATGAAACTAACACATGAAATTTGGATATAATTTATGTTCATAAATTAAATAAAATCAGCTTATAAAATGTATTATTTGTGATCCACACAGTTTTATGAGACATAATCACAAATGTATGGATGATGTACTACAAATAAATGCAATGTATGTAGGGAATTCGAGAAAAAAAAAAGAATTAAATCCTAAGCAATTCATTTTCATTATTGCACTTATTCAATGTGTAATTATACATTCATTGTTAAAACCTTTTGGTTTGTGCATAACTACCCCATTTGTCTATAATTGCCGAGTAAATAAGGACATAGTTTCAAATTTTCACCATTATTTGCCCAGAGTATGTTTGCTCAACTGATTACTAACTGCAACACATTCTTTGAGAAAACATAAACTTTTTCTTTCAAAATTCCATCAAAAATACTGAAATATTAAAAAAAATAAAAAAAAATAAAAAAATAAAAATACTGAAATATTAACAATACCTACTCATAGTATTCTTTGGAAGATCAATGACAATAAATGAATCATATTTAGCAGAACTTACAGATGCATCAATACGTGCTAAATCTATTGAATATTTATGTGTTCTTTACTCAGCAGTGAGTGATTTTGCAATATAAATAAAAGTTTGCTTCTTCTTTGGAATACTTCATATTCCATATTATTATACATTGGAGAGACCCGCAACTAAACAATAATTAAAATACACAGTTTAGCTGACACTATTGTTAAAATTAATGTGCATTTCGTTATTGGTTAAGAAAAAGTAAGTTCCTTTTCAGAGCAGGGAATTGTAATTGAATAGTTCATTATTAATCACTTGAAATATTTGAAGTAAGTCTGAAATTATGACTGTGAATTTTATAGAGGAAAAATTTTCTTGATTTTGTTTCTAGAAACAGGCTCAACAGCAGCAATACTAAATACAATTGTAAGTTTAGAAGCACCAGATTGAACAGAAGCAGATATGTAATGGGTGGTGGTACTAGGTAAAAAATACAAGAAAGAATGACTTCTACTACTCAGTTGCTCTTAATCAGCAATCTGTTTATCTTCTCTGTACTCATTTTGTGAACAACAATAACTCATGTGAATACATAATGAAAGTATTATGCCAGTAGGCTGCTCTGAAATGTCTTCAAAGTTTTCTGTCCATTTATTAAGTTGTGCTCTTGTCAAACAAAATTATTCTCATTCCCCCAAAATGCAAAAGTGCTTTACACAATTTTGATTCATTTTCTAGTAGATTATTTAATTTTTGATTAGCAAAAACATGGAACAAGATGATTTAAGGAAGATTTGTTTTATAGAAAGTAAGAAATAGATTCACTCGGACTATATCAATACAAGTTTTTAGAAAAATGCTGTGATACAAAAGAAATAGAAAAAAATTCATGTTGATTTGCAAATATATATGAGCTGTGATTTCCATCTAAAGAATGTAAAATTATAAAACTAGGTACATGTGTGTATTTTATGTTTGTTTGTCCTTTACAATTTTTCACATTTAGGAACTTAAATTGGTGCACAATATACAAAAAGTGCCCTTAGACTTGCATTGAAGAAGTGGAAAATGAAGTCATACATATTGTTCAGGTACACTATTTAAACCAACAGTACTACAATTTCAGTAAACTATCACAATAAATATTTATACTTAACTGAAATTAGTGCAGTGGAGGTCAACCTGTGACTCCGTGCAATCATTCTGGTTTTCAATCTTCTTCCATTAATTCCACTAAACTCTCGATTCTTTAATTCTCCATTGTATCTTCTATCTGGCTTGCAATGGTGACATAAGAACAAGACGAAGGCTCAGTTATCTTGAGCCTGTCATAGAGAAGTGTCATACATCATTTCCACTCATATTCCCCACTCGAGCACTACCTCAAATGGAAAAAAAAACTTCCTTTAGTGGTATGCACCTGGGGAAGGTGAGCACTTAAACATTGGCTGGCGCAGCTGTTTCAGCCACAGTAATTAAATTTGTCTTTTTAAACAATCCACATATTGGATATGAGACAAAAGTGTTGCCAGTCATGGTCTTTCCTCAGCAATCTGAAATTCAGCTGAGATAGAGAAGCTCTTTCTTACCAAGGGATAACAGGTTTAAATAACCAGAAATTTCATTTTTAATATTTTTCAGTAGGCTGGTTGAGAGAAAGTGGAAATCACTCAAAAATTGAGGCATGTGAAGATTTAACATGTGAAGATAAGAAGATTTTACATTCCTGGTTCCTTCCCTCCTCTCATTATTCCAGGTATTTACAATCATGTGTATTATCAAAATGTGATAAGAACCGATCAATTCCCTTGTACTCTTCTCTCAGTGCTGGAGTTAAAGCTGCCTGCATGGGGCTGGGGATTTAGCTCAGGGGTTAGAGTGCTTGCCTTGCAAGCACAAGGGCCCAAGTTCAATCCC
>QZML01000186.1:1199064-1240842 GCA_016801275.1 Hystrix brachyura | reverse complement strand
AAGCAAAAGAGAAAAAGAAAAAACCCAAGCACCAAAAAAAAAAAAAAAAAAAAAAAAAAAAAAAAAAAAGCTGCCTACAAAATAGTATTGCTCTTCTAATCTGATTTGCATTTTTAGGTATATGTATTTTGATGTATTATGTGGGGATATAGAAAACAAATGACTGAAGAATATAAAATAATGGTAAGTTATATGGTACATCTCAAGGAAATGTAAGTAGGAAGAGAGTGTAAATAGGAAGTACGAGTAATTTATATTAGGTAATTAGAAAATAGATATTTGAATCAAGGACTGAATAAAAAATAAATATCAAGCAAGAGAAGATCAAGGAACGAAACTTTCCTTTAACAAACCTTTCCTTCCCAGACAGATCAAACAACTAATCCAAGGCCAGGAGTTGAGAGCCTCTCATTGTATCCAAGGAACATGAAGACGTATGTGTTGCAATTCATAAAGATAAAGGACCTGCCATAACAAGCTCAGGAGGGAATCATGTTGAAATCTTTTTAGAATTTACACTTCATCTTTTTTAAAATTTCCCACATTCGAGATTTTACATTAGGAAAGCGCAATGATTTGACTTTGGTTTTGAAGATCTCCTTAATCACTGAATGGAGTGAAAGAGAAACTCGTTAGCCACTTTTGTATTCCAGCCGAGAAATTCCAGTTGTTTACAGTAAGGGCATGAAGAAATTTAAAAAGTAAATTTACGAGGCAATGAATTCCTCCTTTGTCCTAAAACAATTTGAATTGAGTTTATGTCAACTGCAACCAAAGAGTATTAGTTAATCAAATCGTATCTTATCCTGCAGCATATTCAAGGAAGATAATGCATGAAAAAATTTCATTGAATTTGGCCTTAAATATGATAGATTTAATGCCAGTTGTGATTATAATTTTAGCAAAATGCTAAATATACTCTAGATCCTTGTGAACATGTGAGCTTTATTATTAGACTAGTATTATTATTAAAATATCCTCCAGGGGCTGGGGATTTAGCTCAGTGATTAGAGTGCTTGCCTTGCAAGCACAAGGGCCTGAGTTCAATCCCCAGCACCACAAAAAAAAAAAAAAATAAATAAAAAATAAAATAAAATAAAATAAAATATCCTCCAAAGTTATCAAGTTAAAAGTTATGTGATAGCTCTAGTATTTTATTTTTAGCCTCATGCCATTTATAAATGAATAATATTAAAATAGGATATATTGTTTTCAGAACTCTGAAAATGGGAAAATTAAAAGTATTTCTAATGAGTTAGACAAACTTATTGGATTTTAAATGGTTTCAAAAATTCAGCAACCTGAATTTATAAGACTTAAAATGAAAAAATAACTACATTAGTTTATATGGTATAGCATAGCATTCTTTGATCAATAGCAATTTATTTGAATAATGGCAGGTATTTTAAAATTCATGGACTCAATATGAGCCATAATTGTGTTCCCCAAATTAGTTAATATTAATTGGCATCTATTTTATATAAATTATTTAAAAATATCTTTGGAGTATTAGACGTTAATATTTGCAAAGTTTAAGATGGACTTAGAAAAGGACATACACATGTCCTTGGGTGTGAAACCGTGATTTAAGAGAATTCTTAGGATTACGAAGTTTGTGAAGAGAGAATATGAGGATGAAATATGTGAATCCAAGTGACTTAAGGATAATTCAAGTTAATTCTTCTTATATATTGTTACAGAGAGAAGATCTATGCTTTGGGGGAAAATAAATGAAATTGTAGAACATGTAAGGGAATCAATCCCTTGAATACACAAAAGAATTTTTAACAGTCTAATGTTACATAAGAATCATTAAGATCTTCGTATTTGAACACATATATCTCATTATCAATGTTCAGAGCCAGGGCAGACATTTAATTCAGGAGAGTGAATATAGCTTACAAAGTTGAAGTTGCGTCATTGATAAAACTTTTTTCCAGATGTTAATTTTTCATGCTTCAGCAATAACCACAGTACATACGTGGAGCAATACAGATACATAGGTTTATATAGACTGATAAGTACAGAAACTGACCCAGAATGTCTGACAAAGTATTAGGTCACCTAAAATGAATTATAACAAAGATGAAAAAAAGACTATTGAAGAAGATAGAATAACAATTCACAAAAGCCACTTTATATTGTCTTTGCAACATCCCTTTCAGTTTATTGAGTAAAGTAATATTTCCTTGTCTCTAGATTTACCATAAAAATAAGTCTTATCTAAGATTTCTGACAATTGCTCTTGACTGGCTGCATCATCTTATGTGGCAGATGGATGTTGGTAAGAGTTTTCAGCATATACTCAATTCAGTCATTAGAACTCATGAACAAGATATTAATCAAAATTGTGAATTGGTCTGTTCATAAATTTATACAACTCCACAGCTCAGGTACCTTTGACTGGGAGCCTGTAGTGGGAAAAAGCCTGACCAACTGTTACAAGTTTCTTATCTATCTCATGTTTCCTTCTTCCTCCCTCTTCCTTCTCCCCCCTCCTCCTTCCTTCTCCTCTTCTCCATCCTTCTTCTCCCTTCTTTTTTCTTCCTCCTTGCTTACTGCTCTGTTGATTACTATGGAAGGAAAGGCACCAGGGGATGACGATTTGCACTTTCTTTAGTACTAGCCTAGGTTTTCTTCATTCTCTGTGGGCCATACCACCGTTTAAAGATGACTCTTTTGCTCTTACAACACCATTTTGAGGCTATTTTACTTAAGTATATTTTCCTTCACTGTTCCTAAATCTGTACTCTAAAGGGTAATATTATATCGTACCCCCAGGGCCCCATACATTACTCTCATTTTCTGGTTCTTGAGTTCTTTATGCCAAAATATGTGATCCTGTGGGCTCAGCTGCTTCTAGATTAAGGGATTGGAAGGAAGGTATCATCCAACACCAGCCTGACTGGTTCCAAAGAACTGTAATTGTGACTATTGGCAAATATTATTCATTGTGATGAAGACATATAAATTCAAGTCATTTGTGAAAATTATTTTTTCGAAAGCACAGCCATATCACAAGAGATTAGACTACACAAGTTATAAAATGTATTTGACCACCCAATTTGCAAAAGCAAGAGTCAGGTTGAAGAGTTTCTGGAACTCCCAAAAGGTAGGTTCTTTCTTTTAATTTTTTAATAGGCTAAGAAAAATCTTGCAAAAGAAGGAACTTCCTGAAGGTAGAGCCATAAACTCTGAAAACAGAACATTGGCCTAATGAAGAATTAGTCCTTCCCCACAAATGGATACTTAGTAACATCTGTCCACAATCATTATGGATCTCTGCCTGCTACCTGTGTTGAAAGGCAGGAGCTCCCTCTTTCATACCTGAATGTTGGATGTAATAGAAGGCTCAGAGAATTCAAGAGCAAGAAAAGTCTTATCAAAGTTTCTTGGGTCTTTCAATAATTTGAACCTCAAGCCTGATTCCATGTTGTTAATAAAACCTTTTGAGGTCTGTGTATTTTGTATGTCAGATAGGCTTGTATAGCATATATACTATAATGGTTTACATAATTTTAGCTATTCATCTCTTCTACTTCACTTCAGTTGGATGAGTGTATCTCCTTGGTTTTGTTTTTGTGTTCATCCATATAACTTGCTTTGGCAAATGAATTTAACAGTAGATGCTAACCACTTAAGCGTTTAAAGTTTGTTTCTATGACATGTTATATTTCTGTGAATACTATAAATTACAGAGTCTTCATCACTGTAAATGGATACATAAGCCATGACCCAGAATTGAATAAAATCTACTGAAATTTATCATGACAAGGCAAATGAACCTGGCTTAGTAGACCTATTTGTTTATGTTAGTGCAAGTCCAATGATCTACCTAAATTGAGACCGTCCCTCAAAATTCTCTTATTTGTTTTATCTCATACACTCTAAAATTAAAAAAGGACAATGTAAACAAACTATGCCTCTCCCAGTTGCCTAACAATATAACACTTGTACCATGAAAGGATTAGGGTGACTTTATATGTATTATGCTTTTACTGCAAAAGAGTGGAAGTTAAAATATTTGTAATGTTTATATATTATTGTCTCGTTACTTTAATTTCTGTTTCTAATAGCAACTCCACATTAATGCTGCCCATCTCATTTAACAAAGGAATACATTGCAATGAGATGTACTGTGCTGAAGATTTGTTGAGATATTAAAATGCATCCATTTTTATCTCAAAAGAAATTCTTGTTATATGTTCTCAAATAAAAATGGACTACTCTATCACTTAATCTTCAGAAGCAATGGATATCATGGTAATAAATATGTTTGTAGAGGTCAGGATGCTTCAGGTAATCTGTAGCAAGCAAAGTTAGGATAATAAAAAGGAAGGCCATTAGTTTTGACATCAAAAGCTCTTCAGAAAATATTCTACTTTTAACAAACATGTTATAGTGTGTGGGTAAGCAATGAGTCTAGATGACTCCATGACTAATCACAAGACACCAAATAAGAATGTGTCTTACGACATCCATAGCTGTTTGATTAATTTTTCCATATTGTTGAACCAAGTCATTGTAAAACAAAAATTTTTGTACTCTGAATAATTTAAAAAGGAAGAAGTAAGTTTAATTAGAACTCTAAGCCTCTACTGAGGAAACACAGTATTTCTAATCTTGGTAACTTCAGTAAATAATTGTAGCAACTAAAGACTTTCTATTCTCTAGGAATGAAGTTTTAATCTAACTCAGGAGTTAGAAAGCCTATTATTACTGGTTTTGAGTAAGTGAATGATTAGTGTTATGATTCCCAAAGTTAGAAACTATTCCAACTATATATTATCCATCTTAAGAAAATGGAGAAATGTTTTATACTTAAATGTAAAATGTACCATTCTTCAAAAACTCTTTAGTTATTTCTCCATATGCCTAGAAAAAATTTAAACTTCTTACCTTTGTCCAATGTGACCCTAAATTCCCTAAAATTTTTCTTTATAATTGAACTCATCTTCCATTCCAAGACACTGGACTCAATTACAAGACAGAAAACACAACTCTTTTGCCTAATTACTAGCTAAATTACCTGAAATTACCTAATCACTACTTTAAACGTTAATATACTACTCAATACCAAACTTGTAGGCATATGTTTGTTTTTTATCAAATACAGATGTTTGAATAGATTCTTTATAAGGTCTCTAATGCATAGGCATTTTTAAAACCCATAATGCAGAAACTATAAAGAAAAACCATAAACAGTTGAAGATATAAACAGGATAAATTCCTTTCATTAGATCATCAGTGAGCAGAATGAACAGTCTTCAGCTAGGCTGTAGGTTTTTATGCGTGGTAATATCTATATACTCCATGTCTGTGTACTGTATGTAACTGTCAGTGCATAGCCTTATTTTTCTTGGTGGTCAGTTAAATGTAAGTTTAGTCTTAATTGACCACAACCAAATGATTTGGTGAAGATAAGAGATGTTAGCAAAGTATGATATTCTGATGAAAGGTTTTTCAAAGCTATGAATATCTGAGGGTACTCATTCTTATCTGTCCTTCACATTTTTCCCTCATTTCCTTTTCTGGTCTTCAATTTATAAACAGAGATTTATTGGAACACAGTCACACCCGTATATTCACATACTCTCCATGATTGCTTTTGCACTAGGAAGAAAGAGTTGAGCAATTGCAAAGAAATCCTATGTGACCAGTAAAGTAGAAAATACTTGCTATCTGCTCCTTGAGAGAGAGCTTGCCAACCCTTGATTGATTGATTTATTTATTTTTAACTTTTACGGAGAACATGTATTGGTACATTGTATACATAATGATCACGTTCATCATGGTTGATATGTACCAGTACATGATTTACCTTGGTTCTCCCCCTTCCCCACTCCTCCCTTCTATTCCCCCACCCTTCCTGACCTTCAGTTTAAATTCCTAACCATTCTTTAACTCAGTCACACACTTGCTGCCCTCCATTGGTTGTTTTAAAATATAGCAACTCTAATTTTTGTTAACAACTAACTTTACTCTGTGTATAAAGTCTTGCATTTTTCTTTTTGTGTTTGTTTGTTTGTGTTTCCTAATCACATCTTAATTCTTTATTTTACTTGTTTGTTGTGTTGTTGTTATTGAACTGTTGACTTAAGGGTTTGGCTTTCAATTAAACCTTCTGATTAGCTCATCAAGCTGATTGAGGGTAATCTCTTTTCAATACTCTTATATAAACATAGAGTAACAGTTCTCATTTTCAATTTGTTTCTTATTTACTGAAGTCTTATTATTAAGATAAGCTCCATTTTCCTCTTTATTATTATAAGATCGAATTAGTTGACTCTTCAAACAAAAATTAAATTTTAACTCATTTTACTTTTGGTGGGATTGTCTAACAAGTTTACTTTTCAATAACAACTGGTTCTAAATTAGTAAATTCCTTTTAATTTTTGTTTAGAGCTCTCCTTTGTAGTTTTCTCAGGGAAAGCATGACCACAAAACACTAAGAAAGATAAATCAGAAAATCATGACTCTTCTATGATGATAATTTCAAGTGCCAATTTCTGTATGTGGAATAAAATATACAAATTCAGTTTTAAAAGGGAAATAAATCATAATCTTAGGTTCGGAAGCAGCTCCTTGTGAGAAGCATGTCACACAGTCTCTCACTGATTGAGCAGGGCTATAGAACTGCTTTGCCTTACTAACCCTGGACAGACCTGTAAGTGATCATTAAAAGCAAGTTTATCTTTTTTGACGACGTGGTTGGAACATCTTGCCCATTTTTGCTTCTTTGACTTTTGGCTCCAGAACCAACTGAATAATTTGCAAGGTTAGTGCAAAATGGCAGCACGGACTCCCTGTGCAAAAATTGCTTTGAAAACATTTCAAATGGCAAGAGCAGAAAGTTTTACAAAACGGGGGTCCTTTTTCTGCATGCAGTGATGTGCAACTGCACGGGACATATAAACCAAAAAAGAGCCCTTATTCAGTATGACTGGCTGGGACTAAATTCTTGATAAAGAAATACAAACCAAGATGATATGTACATTGTCGGTTTCTGAAAATAAAAACCTGAGCACTGGAGCTGTTTTCTATGACCTGACAATATCAGGTAATCTATTTTGAGCAAAGATCATCATCTTTCTCTGTATTATATTTTTAAGTAATTGCTTTTATACTAATTACCACCTCCTTTTTTGTTTATGAACTTCTATTATTATTTCAAGACCTATTATAAATTTCCTACTCTTCGCAAAATTTTCCTCAATTCATTTAAGCAGTTTCCGTCCACTGTTTTGCTACAGCATGTAGACATGCTTCCAATATGATATTATTTGTTTGAAATTAGAGTTATGTTTACCTTCTGGACAGTGATCTATCTGTAGGGTTAGAAGGGTTCTTAATAGACGTTTTATCCTCAAGATCTGCCATGCAGGTATAAAATATTTAACAACTATGTGCTAAAATATTATACATCTGTGTTAATAACTAACATGTATATGTTTTGATAATATTGATCAAATTTACAAATACTTCGAATGTTAGAAATGAGAGATAAGTCTTCTATCATCTGTGCTATTATGTCAATTTGTTGTTCACCAGGATAATTTGCAAAATTTCAGTCTTCTAAATGTCTATAATTTATAGTGTTTCATTAACCAGAATGGTGAGAAGGCAATCATATTTTTAAAGTTAAGGTTAAGGAGAAAAATAATAATATGTTAAATACTCTTCAAATTCAGTAAATCCTGGTGCAAAATAAATATAATACATAATTGTAATAGAAGAGTTCACTTAATATGCTGACATTTCATTCACACAAAACAATGAGCATGAATGATTATAAAATGTTGAATATGCAAGTTCAACGTGTGAGAGTGCTCAGTTCTGCAGCATGTAATAGATCATACTCGGTATATTCAGTTTCTGGCAGGAATATTTTTAAATGAATGATTAACTGATAAAATATATTTATGTTAGAAAGTAACTTGAATTTAACACTGATTGAGCTTTTACGTTTTATCAGCTACAGTGAAAATGCACAATTTGTTTTATCTTTTTGGCATTAGTTATAGCTAACAAAGAGATAGCATTCATGGTGTGAGAGAAGGCAGACTATAAGAGAGAAAAAGAATGGAGGATTATGGACACTGTGTTTGATTTTGTAGGTGCACAATCAGTAAAACTTGAGCCTTCTGATCTGTAACATAAGTAAACTGTATCACTCAATTTCTAAACCCGGAATTTTGAAATTATATGCCAAAATACAAATAAATTTCTGGGTATATGAAGTACATTCTGTTTTTTTATTACAAAATCATTTCATAAATTTCAATATATTCTAAGTAAAAACTTAGTCATACAAAATGGACAGGTTATTATCTTTTCACTTTCGTTAGAGATTTTAAATATTTCTGTGATTTCATTAACTGGATCATTATCTAGTGTGTGACTCCGAGACAAATTTTCTTATTTTTCATATAAATCTAAATACAAATCAAAGTCTCAAAACCACGATGTCAACAACCATTAAACGTTTGTGAATCCTGATAGGGCAGAGACCATTTAATTGTTGAAAAAAACCTACGCAACTTCTTTCCTCATTCTTTCCAGCATTTAAAGGTGGTGACAGAGTGGAGTAAGACCCAGTAACTGGTGACACAATTTCCTCGCCGACTGCAGAATGATTAATAAAACCCTCTTCTTCCATTCTCCTGGCAGATATTAATGAGAAATAGATGTGGCAGGCATGGTCTTGAAAAAGTCAGCTTGAACCCCATCTTTTCTATCCCACCACCAAACATATTTTATGTGAGGAATAAATATTCATTTTGCTAAATGATTGAGATATTGATATTCATTTGTTACAAAATCTCTTTAGTTAATACATTAACACTAGGTTTAAAGAAGTTTTTGAAAGTACAGATGTTTATCATTCTTAATGAGAACTCACTTTGTTTGTCAGATCCGAGGTGTAAGGTAACCAAGAAAATAGGTGGGAAATAAGTGACGACCTGACTTATAGCCTGTTTTCTGTGACTAGATCTACCTTCTGTATTAAGCATTACTGCAGGATCAGAATGTCCATGTCTGAACACAATGGGAAAATGTAACCATGAAACTTAGCTTGCACACAATAAACCCCCAGCTTGTGCCCTGTGGTCTCTGCAACACCAGGCTGGCCCCAGCCCAAATTAACATGTCATTGATTATGCAGATTCGGTACCCAAATCATACCCTACGGTCTTTGGTTGCCATCACAGTTCCTCTAAGTGCCAGAGAAGGCACCAAGACTTCACAGCTGCCTCCAGGTCCTGAGGGCTTCTCACTGTGGGGAGGGGTCGGGGGGTGGCCTCTCCCCACTGGCCCCTCTCACCTCCCCTGTGTAGTCAATCTTGTCTTTTCTCTTTCAAATAAACCACCGATCTTGCTGCTACTCTTGGATGTCCTGCTCAGTTTCACACAGCTTTTTCAAATATATGATTCCTTTCAAAATGAAGAAATTTCGATTTTAAAAAACAAAGAAAACTTCTATTATACTTTTATTTTTCATATTTACAAAATCTTTAGTAGTGTGTCCTCCAGGTTTCATGGTGTTTTCCTCATAAAAATCCGGATATCTTCAGAATCGAAAGAAATAATATTGGTCATAACTAAATGCTGTCCTTCTAATAAGTAACAGAATTAATTTAATTATGTGTAGTCCTTCAGAAAAATCCTCCACTTCTATCTTAAAATATGTGCAGAGTACTAGAATTTCTTACCTTGTCTATAGCTAAAGCCTGGCACAAGCCAAATAAAGTGAAAGTACAATCTGTGGAAATGTTATATTTCCTTCATTACTCGGCTTGCTACCATCTATCCTTAATTCAGCAAAAGAACATTTCTTTTTAAAAATAAGATGTATGTTGACCTCTTCTGCCCAAATATTCTTTTGGATTTTCAGCGTACCCAGAATCAACTTTTCCTCCTTATTATGACTCTGAAGGTCTTATATGATTTTGCTCATACTAGTTATGTGACCTTAATTGGTAATTCTTCCACCTCTGGTTTTTAACTACTGACTTGGTTGCAGAAACTCTTTCCTGCCTTGGAAATTTTGCAATTACTCTTCTCTGTGTGTTGAAAACAATTTTTCAAATTATAATCATGATTTGTTGTCTTGTTTTCCTCGTGGTGTAGACCTTAAATGTGCTCCAAAGCCTGTTATGTTGATGGCTTAGAATGGCCAGCTGCAGGCCCTACTGGACTGTGGCAAAGCCATGAGAAGGTGGGGTGTGATGGCGAGACGTTACAGTGTGGGCACGTTCCCTTAAAGGGGATACTGGGACACCCTTTTCTTCAACTCCCTCTTGTTTCTTCCCAGCTTCCATGACAAGCACAGTTTACTCCACCACACACTATTTGCCATGATGTACTCTCTTGTCACAGGCCCCCAACACGACTAGGAGTGAGTCTTTCAGTTCTGCCCGCGGCACCAAGTTTCCTTTTTCCAAGATATCTGCATCACTACTTTTATGTTTTCAGAGCACTTAGAGCTACCTTATGTACATATGTTAATTTTTATTGTTTTTCTTTCTTAGTACAAAGATAACTAACATGAGGTAAAATAACTGTTTTAATTATTGTTTTTAAATCCAAGACATAGATAAAAGCTTAACACATAGAATAAGTGATTCCTGGCAAAAAAAACTGGTAGTAATTAATGATCTTTTAGCACTCTTAATACCGTTATTACTTCAAATTGTCTTTTAACTTCTCTTGTTTGAAATACCTTAAGTTTTTTAAATGATCTGTCACCTCACTTATCACTGTTCCGTGACCGGTGCTTACTATCAAGGTGTAAAGTGCCGTAATCTCATCTTCCATGTTCCTGTCTGCACCAGCAGACAACAGTCTTATACATAAAGCTTTAATTCTAATATAGATACTAATATTCAAATTTATATCATGGATGGAACTTCTTTCTTTTTTCTTTTGGGGGACTGGAACCCGGAGAGTGCTGAGCCACATTTCCTTTTCACTTTGAGCCCCGGCTTTGTCTAGAATTTATGATCTTCCTAAATTTAGCCTTCAGATTATCTGGGATTATAGGCCGGCACCCAAAAATAGCACAAAAGAACTTCTTCATGAGATTCCGAAACGCATTTTCAATGGTTCACCCACCATTCCTACTTGGAAATTCATAAAGATAATTCATAGTCAATAAGAAACTCAAATTACATGATTGTACAATCTCCAAACTTCAGTAAAACTTTCTGTAAACTACCCTCTATGCATATAGAGATTTTTATCCTTACCATATAGTCTCACAAAAAATATATTTATTTCTTTTAGTGAATTCAGTTTATGCTTGAGTAATACTGTATTATATACTGACTTGTAATATTAAAATCATACACAAATGGCACAATTTTTATGCAAGAAGAATCTGAGAATGAGAGACAAAAACCACAAAGACATTCAGAATAATTTCTTCTTTGGTATAATTTGCTAAACTAAAATGTGAAAATAAACTCTGTTGTTAAGTTCATATTTCATTAAGTACCCAAATATCATACTTTTATTATCATTATGTTCAAATTTAATGAATGTAGAACCTAATATTCTTAAATTTATAACATAATGTTAAATAATTTACACACACTCTATAAAGCAAACATCAAATCTGAGTACACCAATGAGAAAGCAAGCAAGAACTGCTGAAGAATGTGGTCATGAATTAAAAACTAGCCAACTACAGAAGTCTAAGAACAGCATGACTTCAGATTATCTATTTCTAATTCCTTTACTGTACGCCTCACTACTTAACTTTAGTAAATATAATTTTCACTAGAATATGAATCTTGTGTTTCAACAGGTAACACTAAATAAGAGTATTTTTGCAAAATCTCAGGATATCTCATTTAAAGAAGCATTTTAATTTTCAAACATTCTACTCTGATAAGTGCATAAAAAGGTTTTTAGCATTACCCGTGATTGATAAAAGTGTCTAAAAATTTTATTTCATCAACATAACTATCATTTGTCCATTACAAGGAAATACTGCTTTTTAAATTAACAATTTAACATGCATAATTAGATATTATTTAATTAGTAAAATAGTCTCTAATTCTTGATTTCTATTTTAATTTCTTTCTTTTCCTTTTTACTGCTGGGTTGTAAATCTTTTAAAAAATATACAGAACACATAATTTAAAAACACCATTTCCTAAGTTGCCATCAATATCTTCAATTTATACATTCATCTGAAATATTGTCTATTATTTTATATATTAGTAAAATTTGTAATTTTTACATGCCTGATTATGATGTAAACTTATCAAAGGGCTTTTCTTGCTTATTCTGTGACTTCAAAAATAAAATACCAAAAATAAGCTAAAGGGACAATTCTTTCGATGAATACACTATATAGTGCACGACACAGTATTTTTTTGTATTTTATTTTACCAATTAATCTTCAAGTTATTGGACATTAAATGTATAGTAATTTTACAAATGAAAGGAATTCAAAATCTTAAAAAGATGGCTGTCCCCCTTGTTCATAGCAGCACTGTTCATAGAGCTAAAAATTTATAAGTACTTTTAATGCACATATATATATAGAGAGAGAGAGAGAGAAAGAGAGAGAGAGAAAGAGAGAGAGAGAGAAAACTTGCACCAACATGTATGGAATTAAATGAGATTATGCTAAGTGAAATAGGGGAGACACAGAAAATACTGTGTGATGCGCTGTCTGAAATAGTAGAACTTGTGGAAGTACAGAGTAGAATATTGTTTGCCAGGAGAATGAGGGGAAGGAAATGGGCAGACACTGACCAAAAGGTACCAAAGGCGAATGGGTAAGTTGTAGACTTGTATAAATATTTTAATACTGAATTTATTAAGACATCATGAGATTAATTCATACAAGTTACCTCTGACCTCTACACTTACAAGAAGTACTCAAAGTAGTGGCTATTCCCTTCCATATATCATTTATTATTTTTCCTTTCCTGAAGTATGTATACATTTTTGGCAGAATATATACGGTATGTTTGACTTCAATAAAAAATTAAAAAAATAGAGATTTAATATGTTGCATTGATCATCTCCTATTGATCCAATGTTTAGGGCAATTTCTGTCAAATAAAAATATTGCAGTTTTTTCTCATCCACCTAATTTACTGAATATGGCATGTGCAACTTCTCACTCTAACCAGAGTCAAAAGGAGCACTACAGTTAAATTCTTTGAATGAATTCATTATATCATTCAAAGGCTGCAAAGACACTCTTTAAAGAGGAGCTCCGGACTGCTTCACAAAGTGGCAAGAACGATGGGAAAACTGCACCTGAAGAAAAGGGAAGTATGAGGGAGGTTAATGATAATGTGCCTTTTAATGTATTTTTAAATTTACAATGCATTCACTGCATTTTTTATCACCTCTGTGTGTGTGTGTGTGTGTGTCTGTGTGTTTACACATGATGTAGAAAATTGGAACAGTCTAAGTTGAAGAGGAAAAGTAGAAAGTTGTAAAACTTTGGGGAAATTGTGGCTTTCGTTATGAATATTTTATTTATCTCCCCTGTGACAGACCAGTTACAAGGTGCTTTGCTAATCTCCTACGAAGCTCCCAAATGGTCAAGTTTACAATTAAGTTTCACCATCACAGGACTGTTACTTCATTGTGGAACTATATATCTGTATCTACTGATTGATAGTGTGTTTCTTAATTGAGAATATGTTTATTTTTTAAAATGGCTAATGTGAGAAATTTAATACTTCAAAATAGTCCAAAGGTCCTTTTTACATAAATTTATATTGTATTTGATGTATTTCACTACTATATTTTAGAGAAGTTACATGTTTCCTAAGAAAAATTTCAAAATGAGTGTGTAAACTTATGACTTATTTCTTCAAATTTTGAGAGCATTTTACATTTATATATTGAGTTTCAATATGTAAGTGAATCTGTGGCCACAAATATAACAAATGTTACTGTGATTTCAAAATTTAAATTAGTATCATGATGGGTATTAATGCATATATATCAATACTAACACAGTCAAACTACTTATCTCTAATATAACAAGAAATAAAAATGTCAGGAGTGTAAAATTTACTAAAAAACTTTATATCATTCATATAGAAACTAAAGATCTCTTCAAATTGTTTTAAATACTAAACGAGGAATACACAAAATAATGAGTGTTATCATTTTACTTTATTTTTTATTTCTCTTTTATTCCAGTACTAGGGATTGAACTTGGAGCCTTTGCTCTGAGCTGAACTGGCAGCCCTGTTTTAATTATTTTTTTTTCAATATACTGTATCTCTAATTTGCTAAGCTGTCCATGCTGGGTTCAAACTTGAGATCCTTCTGGCTCAGCCTTCTATAAGCAGGTACCACTACACCTGACTCATCTTACTTGCAAAATTAATGAAACTAGAAACCTAACAAAATGACAATGAACAAGTAGCTAGCTGAGGCTGGTGCGGAGAATCTTTTCATAGCACCAACGTTCATTTTTATATTACTATTAATATTCTTAACTCTTTAAATGTCAGGGGCAAACAAATATCTTAAGCAATAATGGATTGAAAACAAAATAGTTAATATACAAAAAACTAAATGCTACTTATGTCCACTTTCTTGCTGACAGTTAACAATGTGCCTACATATTCAGCTCTTTATAACACTACCTGAAACATTCTATCAAATTATAACATTAAAGTTTCAGAAATATCGCTGGTCTTACCATTTACTTTGCGATAGAGAATTTCATCTTTAGTTGTATGGATATATAATTTTGTGAAATTTTATGTCCAATTTGAAAATGGAAGAAATGCGCTTGAATGCCTTCTTGAAATGAAGCAGCTACTGTCAACTGTGACAGCTTACTTTGTTAATTGTAGCTGCCAGCCTCCCTGCAGTACGAATGTTCACCTCAGTGGAACAGTAAATGGGCCATTAGTGAAATTCCTGAGCTGAGTTTAAGTGACTGCGTTACATTCATTTTGTCACAAATTGTAGTAGGATTAAACTGCCACAAGGATTATTTTTAACTGAGTAACTTTGTAGAATAAGAATAGTTTATTTTTAAGTAAATTAATCTGTAACGAACAATACAACAAAATATCTCAAGGGAGCATTTTAACTTTTCCCACTGTACAGTCCAGTCGAGGTGGTTGTCTGCACGTGGCACCCTTGGCATTACCTCCAAGACATCATCTTACTAGCCAATCACTACTCAGTACAAAGGCACACTGCTGAGAGTGCTTCAAAATCCAAATTAACTAACGTTCTACATATAAAATGAAACCAGATAGGGCGTTAATAATTCAGTACAACCAACCAGTGACAGAAAAAATAAATTATGAATTCAGATGATTACATTAAACGTGATAAAATGTCATCTACCAACTTGGAATGTCTCTTTTGTTTTTGTATTGTTTTATTACCTTAAACGTAACTCTGACTGACAGGAGTTGAGTGAAATATAGTTTGCTATCCATTGATCTGAATCATAGGACCCAGTAATAATAATACTAATAATATCTTTACGGATATAATGTATCCAGGTATAGTTTTCCTTACCTTCATTGTGGAATTGTAGTCAGATCCCCCTTATTAGTTATACTGTAATAATACATATCTTCTATGGTGAAGAGTAATACATTATTGTTTTTTAGAGCTTCTTAATAATCCGTTTGTATTTGACACTCAAATTGATGCTGAGATTATCTTTCTACCAAGGTGGCATAGCTTTTAATTGGTTCCTCTGGGAAGCAAATATCTAGATCGCCTTGCGGTTATTACCAATACTGTAGCTCGTTCCTAGAAGATTGAGTACTGGGCCAAAAATGCAGCAAAACCATCTGGAGTAAATGGAAGTGGTTGAATCCAGGCACAGAGGCAAAAGCCAATAGTTATTCATGCTTAGAAGACAACACTGAAAAGTAGATATCAACTAAAGAGGTCTTTGTAGTAGAAACAAAGCTCTCCACTAAATTAATCCAGGTTCTCAACATAGAAACAAACAAAAAGTAGAAACATGAGAAAACAGGCCAACAATATAGGTCCAAAAAATCCCAATGCCCCCAAAGCTGATCCACAGTTAATCAAAGCAGGTATAAACTAAAAGCTTTGACCGGAACTCTTTAAAATTATATCAGGGGAGATAACAAAACAGAACAATAAAGTATTTGGCAAGCTCAGAGAAGATATCAGCAATAATATATTGGGCTAAATAAACAAATGATAAACTAGTCTACAGAAGACACAAACCATCAGAGTGAAACATAACAATGCAAAATATGAATGAATAGCATAGAAATTTGCTACGACTACAGTCTACATAACCATTAAAATATAAAAACCAAACATTGATCATACAAAATTTGTAATATAATTTTAATGAAAGATGTAATAGGTCTCAACTTACATTTCAGATTTGGTGTGAAAAAGATAGTTATTCTCATTCTACCAATTTCAAATAATTGAAAATTGCCTAATTCTGAAAGATAAACTTAAAATTACTATTTGGGCCACAAGATTACTTTAAATTAAACAGTTAATTCAATAAAAATGTGCCTCTACAATGAGAAATGCATGGTGGAAGGGAAGTGGACTGTTTTCTTTTCCATTATACTATGAAGAGCCATTAGTCTGTAATCATTTTACATGCATAAAAATCAAGGCAAATTAATCACAATAATTAAAGATATCAGAGTCAATGTCTACCATATTTAATAGTGAAGAAATATCTGTAATTATAATGTTTCTATGTATTGGAAACACTTCAAATATTCTAAAACACTGATAGGATTATGAAATGTGAAAATCACTAGGTACATTGCTTTTTGATGCATAGTTATAAATATATGAACAAATTAGCTTACTTAAAAAAACTTTACATTTCCTCTACTAAAATTTATAACGTCAAAAACCATTAGAACATTAGATGTGATGTTAAAAACTTATCCCTAATTAACTTCTTTTTTAAATTTTCTTGGAGTGCATAGTTACTCCTTTAATAGGATGCTATATTTCAATAATAAAACCTGTGCCCTTTTTTTCTGTTATTGCACGTATACATAACACATATATAACAATGAAGAGGAAATACACTATTGGGAATCTGGTATCAAATAACATTTATTTATTTATTTATTTTTTGGTGCTGGGGACTGAACTCAGGGCCTTGTACTTGCCAGGCAAGCACTCTACCACTTGAGCTAAATCCCCAGCCCCTTTAGTTGTGTCCTGAATGTTTCTTTTTATATATATTCTGATAAATTTAATTTCCTTTTTTCCCAGTCACATTATTAAAGATATATCCATATTGTTTAATAGTTCTTATTTATTTCCAATGTATTTTAATTAACTATGAATACATGATATGAATTATTTAAAGAGATAGTTTAGTTCAATGGCTTCAAAATTACTATAAGCATACATTAAATCTACTACAAATGCCTTTTTGATATTCACACTAGTCACAGGCAAATATCTTAGCTTCATGCCACAAAGATCATTTTTATTCAGGACCTTTCAATTTTTGCCAAAATTCTATCAAGTCACATTAAAAAAGTACCCTACAGGTTTTTTTTCTTCTATTTAATTTTCACATTCAAGGCACAATGAAGCTCATCTGGGTTTATCACATCCATGTGTGTGCATAAATTCAAGTCAACTCATTTATACTTTGTTGTATTTTGCAAAGTCAATTCAAAATATTTTATATTTCTTTGTATAATTCTCTCATGAATACAAAGGGAAAGATTCACTCCTTGTTCTCTTTAAAGCAGAAGAAATCAATTGTAAGACAAAGTGAAACATATGGAAGGCTGCACTATCAATAAGCCAAGACCTTTATTCCCAAAGTCGATAGTCATTAAGGTTCTATATTACCTACCTACAGTCTAATTACTCAAGTGTATCATATATGGTCTCTCTTTCATTTTTACTTTCGGCAAATAGGCTGCCTTCTAATAATGAAGACAATGGAAATTGTCTAAATAAGTGTATCTCAGGCCTAATGAAATAAAATAAAATAAAAAGGCAAGTTGATTTTTTAGAGCCTTAACTAAAAGCCTGCTAAATGAGGACACAGCCCCCGCTACTTTGGCTTCTCCTATGTAGCACTGTCACATCGATTATAATGTCCTTGGCAGTAGAGGTCATGTTAATTTTATCACATCCAAGGATTCTAGGTGAAAGATGTGGCACACGTGCAGGCTGCATGCTCGTTTGTCACATTATTACTTGCTGTCACTTTTGAAGGTAGGTGTCTTTTTGAAGAATGTGCCACAGCTAGAGGGTCATGCGATTTGCATAAAGCTCTGAAAGCTGTCTTTCCAGAGAGAATGAGTCGGATGCTGCTTCATTTTCTGTTTACAGGAAGCATGTAGGGGACAGCTGTCAGGAGCTGATGCTGTCTCTTTTGTACATGGAGAGTTCTCAAAAAAAATTGCTTAACAACATATTAATGAATTGTAACTAAAAGTTCCATTTACTGGTCTGCATGTTAATTTTTCTGCTCAGAATAAAGTTGTTCTGGTCTGCTGTTAGCAGATATTTTTGCTTTATAATTTCAACAGATGCCTATAAATTGAAGTGATTTACAGAAGCTTTCATTGCTTTTGGTTGATAACCAACTAATTTCCTTCCTTTAGAAAATTAGAGGAAGAACGATATAGCTATATTTTTGAAGCTATTACATATGATTACATTAAAGATCTCAGGCAAGTTTTAAAAATAATACAAGGTTAACCATCTTTATTGAAGCCAAAATATATTGTGCATTTACCAATACATTATAATTATAAAAAATTTGAATTTATTAAAGATTATGTGCAAAAATTAATTTAAATAAAATTAAATTTTAAAAAACTGAATAATTTGATCATTTTCTTCAAATTAAGTATAAAGTTTTTAATTTTTAATAATTAATGCTTTTTAAAATAACATGTCAATGAAATAACACTTCCACAATGAAAAGCCACCTTTCTTTTATGTAATAAAAATATTTAATATAATTAGGAAAAGTACTTAATTTGATATCCAGTCATATACAAACCCATATGCTTAGAATTTTTTGATTGAAAACAAGGCAGAATTCTATGGCATTAAAAACATAAAACATAAATTACATTTCACTGGAAATGTGGCATTTGGCTTATTGTTGTAAATCAGATGTATGGATAATACTGAAGTGATTTTCAATCATGGCTTATTTTATAAGCAAGATCTATAATGACTACCATATTTAGATATAATATTCTTCATAATTTGCGCAATCCACAATAAAGACATGTCGAGAAGAAAGAAACAAAGATGAGCACTGTGTATTTCATAGCCAGGCATTTATTAAATACTGCTGCAATTAAATTTGTTGAAAATGATCTACAATAGACCTAATCTGGGGATGGGGATGGGATTGAACTCAGTGGTAGAGTGCTTGCCTAGCATGTGCAAGGCCCTGAGTTCCATCCCTAGCAACCCCCAAAGTTTAAAAACCAAAAACTAATCATGTAGTGTTATCTTTGTGTGTTGATTAACTACATAGTCAATAATGATCTGATTTTTGAATGGTTATATAAAATACAGAGCAGAAAATATAATGAGTATCATTTCCCATATATGATAATATTATATAGCAGCCATAATATTTAAGTTGCTTCATAATAATGTACAAATAAACTATCTTTTAAAATATATGGAGGTAGGCCTCAGGATACAGATCAATGGTAGAGCATTTGCCTACTGTAAATTTGTCACTGGCTTCAATGCCTAGTACCACACACACATATACACGAACACCCAAATAATAAATGAAAAAATATGCATCTATGCATAGATGTAGAATAGTAAAGTAGGTCTTTATAAATGATTCTTGGGGTTGGGGATTTAGCTCAGCGGTAGAGCGCTTGCCTAGCAGGCACAAGGTCTCCAGCACTACTTCCCAAAAAAAGTGATTCTTAATGAGAAAAATATTTCGTTCAAATATTCTAAATCTGTCATCCTTAGAGACAGCTGAGTTAATTAAAGTTTTTCTTCTTGGTTCTTAAATAAGTTAAACAGTAAGCCTAAGCCCAATCATTTTACACCTGACAGTCACAGTAAACATATACATAAAATTATTTTCTATCCTGCTTTGTTTTGCAAATTAAATGCTATAATCTATATAAAGTAATTAGCACAGTATCTGGGGAATCAATTTAATAAATATACATTATTAATAATATTTAATTTAAAGGTATTTGAGTATTCTCTATGGTTTAGCCATTATTTTTCTCACTTTTCTTTGCTGTCAGGGAGCATTCATCTCCTACTCTTAGTAAACACAGTGGTCAAGAAGCTTCAATACGGAATGAAAATGACTTCATTTTTTTTTTTATATTTTTATTTTTTGATATTTAAAAGAGCCTTGGCTGGCATGAAAGACAACTAGAAATCCTGAGTCTTTATCATGAAGATGGTGCAGTATTTGTGCCGGGTGCTCAGGCTTAAAACACACAACCAGACAGTGCCAGAAAATGATTATTTCTGTGTAGAAATTGTCACTTTCCTCCTGGAATAGATTCTTTACACCAGCTAAATAATACATTTGGCTGCATAAAGAATTTACAGCACCATCTCAATTGAAAAACAAAAAATAGTCAGTTGGGGATTTCTAATTTTCTCTCTGCACAAAATTTTCTCTAATTTTCACTTCTACACACAAATGTGTATATACACATATTTCAGTCTAACACAACATGAAACTAAGTTTGCTAAAGAACATGTTCTGCCAGTTTTAGAACTTTGGATTTTCTACTTAGAGTGCCCTTTTCCTTTGCCTGGTTAATAAACTGTCATTCATTTTTCATTAGTTATATAGCTTTACTCTGTTAGTAAAACTGCTTTCTGCTGCTTTTAGCACATTCTGTGTATTTTTTCTGAGGGCAATGTCTGAAAACAATGTTTTATATGTCATTTAAACTTAAAAGAATTCACTGATTAGTCTAAGTTTTTCTTCATTTGTAACAAGGAAGAAAGCAAAGACAGCTGGCATTGTGATTGTAGGAAAAAATTCCTGTTGGATGATTGTATTTTTTTAATAAAATATCTGGTTAAAGGACTTAGGGTTTAATATTTGGTTTGGGGACCTTTTCTTAGCTGGAAGGTGGGGAGAAAAGAATTTTGAAAATAGAGAAAGCATATTGATTTGATTTGAGCAATGACATTTTTAGATATGCAAGTTGGTATCATTTTTTTTTATTTGGGAGATTTGCATCTGTGAATTTAAAAGTAAACTCATAAACAGGGTTGTAATTTTTTTTTAACAAATAAATTCCAGATACATTGGTGTAGATGTGTATCAAGTAAGAGGTTAAGTTGAACCTGTATTGAAGCTTCATAAAATGAGTGTGATGGAAATAAAAAAGTATGATGAACCCAGGGATGTTTCTGAAAGAGTCATTTTAATAAAAGACTATGGATTTTCTACTGAGTAAAGAGAGATAAAATATGAGGCAGTTCTTCTAGGATTAGAATGTGGTGGAGGCTAAAAACACCAAACACCTGGTGAGGTAGAATATTTGCAGGCATGAAAATAATGCCGTAAGTGAAAGATAAGTCTATGGTCACACAACAGGATGACCAGAGGGGTTGAAGTGGAGCATACAACTGACCTTTGAGAGCAAGGGGATACGTGGCTGAGGCAAAGTGTTAGGGGATGTATCCGTTACTTCTGAAATAGTAGTGATGGAAAAGGAGCAGTTGCTAACACCATCAAATACTGAGGAGTAGGTGCAAGGATGTCATCAGATAAGAGCAAGCTGAGGAATAGAACTGTAAATCTCACAAGAATCTCAAAGGAGCAGTATTTTCGGGAAGAATATTGCAGGTTAGTATCGTGGAATTGGCACTGAGAGGCAGGAAGCTCACTCTCAAGCCCTGAGTTTCTTGACTTGAGGGAGAATAAAAGAACTTGCCCATTAGAGATTATAAAGAGACATTATTTATGAGATATCATGTTTCTGCTACAAATAGAAGACTACTGAAAGATATAGAATTGAAAAATAGAAACATTTTATCTTTAGATAGAATTCTAACTCTATAGTACAGGATAGAGAAATTAGAGAAGTTGTGCAGATTAAACAATGGTAAGCAGACAGATAGAGGGCTCTGGATGACACAGAATTACCTCAAACTTGACCTGCTGAGAACAATTGCAATAAACAAAAAAATAAGGCATGAATAAATTGATTCTAAAATTTGTGACAGGGAATAGGAACTGAAGAAGGGCACAAAGCAACCGTCGTCTCTCATAGTTAGGGTGGTAAGCTGGCCAAATAATATATGAAAGTTTTTTCACGGTACACTGTTAACTACTTGTGAGGTTTTGTGTCAGCATCTGGGAGGAGCTTTCTCTTGGCACAAGATAATTTTTTTTCTGTGAAAAGAAAGTGGCCGAAGCCGTGTGTAAGTACAGCTCCACCTCAAATGTTCTTTCCTTCTTATGTCCCCTACGTGGCAGAGGGATGGCTGTGCAACGTTTAAGTAAGTTTACTCAGTTACGGAATGACCTATGGAAAATAATAAGCATATCTAAACACAGTTTTCCTTTATATTTAACCAACAATTTCTTTGACAACCTATAGTATAGAGATTTACGATATCTTCATAAAAATTGTGTAATTCAACAATTATTATTATTTGTTTTTGATTGTTTAAATCTCAAAAATGGTGTTTTGATGAGTTCCATGATCATTTTAGAAAATGATTTACCTTTTGCTAATGCTTTCTGATTAATTGAAGACCTAAAAGAGTAAGAGAGATAGATAATGTATAAATAGATGGAAATACATTTGCTAGTACATGCAAAGTTAGCTGACCCCTGTAAAGTACATAGAAAAGTAACAGATACAGAGAAAGCACTATGGTTTTTTTTGACAAATGATTACTTTTATGTGTCAATTAAATAAAATGGGAAAAAGCATAATTCCGAAGTATCAAGTATGGCCATGTATCAAGTATGGCTATAGCACCCTGGAAAGCATTAAACTATGAAAAAAACCAGAGATAACTGTATTTGTCACTTTGTTTTTGAAAGGGAAAAACTCTCAGGAAAAACATTTCACATATTCACTTCTTAGAATTGCAAAGTTTTTGTACAATTAGAAAATTAGATTTATTATGTAGTACTTAAATTATTGAAGTTACTAAGCACCCCTGGGATAAAATGCAAAGTAAGTGAAGAAAGCAAGGTTAAGGAGTATAAAAGTCATGGCTTTTGTGTTTCTTGAAGGCAAACAGCACTACTTGGCAGTAGCCTGTCGCTTAAGTGGACAGGACTCTTATGTGGACTCAAACTTCGTTCTGATAGTCTGTACTTTCTTGAGTTGGCTGCACCAGTCTTCCGAAAAGTTTATGATCTCTAGGAAAGAACATTTTTCATTAAGTAACGCGTAGGGCAGTTTAGAAAGTGAAAGCATTTGAGCATATGGCAGAGAGTGTGGAAACGATGCAATTTACTTAATTGGAATATATGAACAAAGGTATGAACTTTGATGATAAGTTCAAAGAGCAGACAGTGTAGTTTCAATTTGAACACCTGGCAGCCTGAAGCCTGCCTTTCACGTGCAAATTGTAGCAGAAATACACAATTGGCAAATATTTTGAAAGTGGTAATGGAAAAGGAGATGCTTAAGAAAATTGTCTAAAAGCTTCTTTTGTATTATATGTTATTTAGGTTATGGAAAATTTAGTTATGTACAGTATTTCTATCAGAGATTGGGAGGCTAATCATGAAGATATTATGAAGAGACTGTACCATTTCCTGGTTCTTTCTTGCAGGAAAAAAAGCAAAACAAATCAAAACAAAAGCCTTTGAAGCATCATGAATATGAAAAAAAAAATATGGTACATTTTTGTTCTTCTTTGTGTGTATATAGGTTCAAATCACAAAATCTCACAATTTATAGCCACTGTCCCTTTACTCATCTCTGACCCTACAATCCACAAATCCTTAATCTTCCTTCTAGCTTTTTTCCCTCCAATGTTTCAAAGCTTGTGCCTACATAAAACAAGCAGACGCATCATATACAACTCACTACTAAATTAGGATTCATGACAAGTGGGGAGTTTTAAGAAACTTCTGGCCACCTGAAAAGAGCAAGAAAATGTTCCTCAGCTTAGATAGAAAAAGGGATTTCTTGCCCACAATGATTAAATTGGGTATTTCTTTGAAATGTTAGCTTAAATTAGGTAGTCTGACAAAGGTGCATAAAATATATATGTATATATAATATTCAACAAATCTATATGGAAATCTATATGCAGAGGGAAACAAGTATTGGTTGTTCATTGATGTACTTAGCTATATGTTCATGCAAATAAAACTGTTTGTTTTTATCCATGACAGATCTTGAATAGTTACACTGTGAATATGCTTTTTAACATTTGAATATAATATTTAAAAATATGGGTGATGACTTTTTTCTAAGCAGAATATTGTTTATACTATGCAGTGGGATACTTAATTACAGAAGGTTTATGTGCATTTTCAAGAAGTTATAATATGGGAAAGAAATTCAATGAAATTATTTTTAAGATAGAGCTACATAACCGATTCAACCCTCTAACATACTGAATGAAGATACGTTGAGCAACGTTATGCATGGGGTATTTTATTCAGTATAAGTTATTTCTGCAGCATTTAAAATATGAAATTCTAAATTAAAGAGCTCAAATTCCAAATAGCTGGTGAAATTTTAGTTTATAAATAGAAAGTAATTTCAAATAAAGTTTATGAAATATCTTTACCTTCTTATTTCAATTTCTACGAACATTCCACTTAAAATTCAGTGGAATGAATTTAAATAACCTATAAATATTTAATTCAACAAGAGAATTAACATTTTTTGAACAATCCTTTTTGATGGCATAGTGTAATTCATTATGCTCAAAAGCATGTTGAGAAAGTGCAAATAATTTCTATTAGAAACAATAATGGGACATAAACATGCTTCATAATTTAGGAATTTTCCAAATATTTGGTGACACAATTATCAGAATAAAATATAATATTTTTGTTTTTTCAACTATTTATCAATTGGGGACTAAAAAATAGTCATCTTTATAGGAGAAATGTTAAAACTAGTTTTCTATTAATATATGTAATCCTATACTTTAAAATATTCAGGAGGAATTGTGTTTTCATATTTTCTGATAATTATATTTCAACTATTACATATTTGGTACATTATTTTTACATGGAAAACTTTGCTAATTAAAATTAAGTACTTTTAAATTGCACAGGTAGATTATAGCAATAAGGTCTATTATGTAAAATGTAATTGGATAGCTGGTGAATATTTCTGTGAACAAAATATAGTTAGTGAATTGATATTACTGTACTCTGTTAGATGTTTTTCAAATAAATTTAGGAAACAATTTCTGCACAAAACGACTTACTTTTCTACTGACCACTGGTTTTTATATCATGTATTCTTATTTCAAAAAAATATTTTAGATATTGTGAATGATACTGGACCAATAGCTCTCTCCTTTCGATTTTGTATTTCAAACATGACTGTAAAAATAAGGATAAATGAAATCCCATGACTATGGGGCATATTCTTTTTTCTGCAACCAGATGCAAACCTGGATGCCAAGTGTACAGTGGAAACTTTGGTGGTAATGCCATGATAATTGAACAATATATTATAAGAGTTAGTAACTGAATTCTGTATTAGAAAGAGTTCGAAAATTTGCCAAAGTCATTATAATTGTGTTGCAGAATATTACAAAAAATAAGCTTTCAACTCCAGTGTGGTTCACTGGAAAATATTTTAAATGATGCACGCACATGTTATTATGTAAACCTAATAAAACACAAAATAAAATTCTAAAAATATTTAAAAGTAAAAACCCACAAGATTTGATTTATAAACGAAATATTTTAAAATGTGAAATATGTATTCATACGGAGGGAAACCTCAATAAAATCCAAAGTTAATTATATGAATTTTTGGTCTCTGGCATAAAGTCCAATTAAGTCAGAAATAAATTAGTAGTTTAAAAATATATCTCAAGCTTTAAGTATAATACAAAAAGCACATGTGGTAAATAAGGAGACAGAAGAAAATTACAACATTCTTAAAATGTAAAAGCAACTAAAATACTAGGAAAGCAAACTGTTGACACAGTGTCACTTCTTTAAATTTTGCTTAGGCTTATCAAAAACAAAGAAGTGATAAGCATTGAAATAATAAAATATTACTCCAATATAATGTACATACATATTAAAACATCACACTGAATCATATAGACATGTACAATTATTATGTGTCCACTATAATTAAAATTTTATGAAGTAAATAAAATGATTTTCAAGTGGACTGAGCACTGAACAGAAGAAAGCATAAGCAATAGAGTAAATCTAATAAGTGGAAGAAAGGAAATGATAAAAATCCAAAACAATATGAAGAAGAATTCAAAGAAATGTAGATTAATTGAATGATATAAAAATTTGTTTCTAGGTAAATAAGCAACTACCACATGAAACAATGAAAATAACTTAAAATATACATATATAAAGAACAGTGGGAAAGCAATACAGTAAACATTTTTAAAATACTAAAATGAAGATTATTTATAGGCCAATAAATTTTGGAAAAGGAAGATGAAATAGTACATTGTTATAAAACTTATAAAATGGCAAATTTGGAGGCATCAGAGTAAAACATAAATTTTCTAAAACAAATTAAAATGAGATTAAAAACTCCTTCATCAACAGGAGACACTCTGTCAAAATTTCCTGAGAATTCTTCCTTTAAAATTGCATCTTTAGTGGCTGGAGATTTAGCTCAATGGTAGAACGCTTGCCCAGCAAGCACAAGACCCTCAGTTCGATCCCAGAACCCCCTCAAAAAAATGCATCTTTGATTACACTCACTCCATAACATTCCCTAATTTATTTACAAATCGCATGTTGAATTTTTTTTATTCTCATATCATTATTTATGCCATATAAAAGAATTTTCCCTTGCTGTGATTGTAGGTGTTTGAAGTTCATACAATTAATATGAAATTTTCAGCAATGATTTGTCTTCATGTTCTGCTAACTATCTTTTGATTTTTCGTGTTTACTTGCTCTATATTGAGCTTTAAAATCAAATGTTCTTATATGGTATATTACATTTTAGATTTAAAGAGAAAGATATCACTGAACTAGTCCTTCTTAATATTTTGATATTTTAAAGGTGCTTCTAAATATTTTATAAATGTTTAATAATTTTCTATTACATTGAAACATACATAAATAAATATGTTTTGTTTTTTAGTGTTCTATAATGCAAGCTATATTGAACTTCTAAAGGGTAACTACTACACAGATACCAATTACTGGCACTTGGTAGGCTCCCAAATAAATGTTACCTTTTGTAATCATTATGTTACTGTGTGCTGAAAAGTTGTGCTTACTTGGGTGAATGACTTAGTGCTGCGGAACCTTAGTTTCCTCAGCACTAAAATAAAAAAGGGGACATAAAATGGGCTTTGAAGAACTGTAGACTGTTAAATAAATTTTCAGCAGTGCCATTTCTTTCTTTGTGCCTAATATTGCAATAACCCACATTGCCCTGAGGTAGGGACAAGAAAGGATAATTTTAGTTTCTCCCCTTTTCCAGTCTCTGCTAAGACAACTGTAATACCACAGAATTATTTGTAGCAACAAATCTGAAAGGGACTCACTACGTAAGTTATTTGTGTGTATAGCTTTTAAGACAGCAAAATCATCAAGGGATAAATTCTAGATGACTATTTTCCGTGAATCTATTTCTCAAAGACGAAGTTATACAAAATGTTCTGCTACAAATTTGTTTTAGCTGCAGCAAAGCTGCAGAAATCCTCTCCCTTTCCTTTGCTTCCCTGTATCTTTGAAACTTCCAAATGCCAAATACAGTATGAGCCTATTTATGTCTATCTTTCACAGCCCAATGTTAAATTTGTTTCTTTCAATCCAGATTCATAATGGATTCACTCTATCTCTTCCATAAGTAATGCAGAACTTTAGTTTATCATGTATTTACAAGTTATGTAGAACTACATTTTGCCCACATAACTATCTCTTCACCAGGAAAATAATGTTTCCAAAAAAGTGAAAAATTATTCTATTTTATAACTTTAGTTGGCCTTGTAATGGACTTGGTAGCATATAGGAGGACAACAGTCAAAGAAGTAGAGTAAGGGAGGCAAAAATGTTGAATAGAGAGAAAAAAGAGAAACATGTAGGTCTCTACTCTCTAGGAATGTTACAAGACTAACAAAGCAGAAATTAGTTACATCAATTATACATTAAATTTGGACCTATGGCTGCCCTACCTCCTAATCTCTTCATTAATTGTTTTTAAATTTTACTCAAAATGTAATTATTTTTATTTTTTAAATTTTGAACAGTAGCCACAATTTTACCATCATACCCCTCAGGATTGAAGAAGAGATGTTTAGAATTCAAGAAAATCCCAGAAACAACCTTCCTGTCTCTTCATATTAGCTTCATTACTAAACGCTAACTGGGATGCTAGTGCCAAGAAACAATACTTGATGTTATGTGATTATCTATGTCGCTCTTAGACACCATCAGTATGAACATTCTGTCTTATATCTACCTCAGTTCCTGTAAGAAATTCAAAACTCATATCATTCTCTCGCCATATAACTTTATACATTTCTTATATAGCTCAATTTTCTATCCTAAAATGTTAACACAAAATTTTGCACTGATCCGTCTATCTTCTGTCAGAAACAAATTTTTATATCCTTGATGCATTCTTTAGGTTCCTTTTGCTTTCTCTACACAAAACCTGGTTGTCATTTAAATTACTATATCCTCCGCAATCTTCTTATGTGGTCTCTGTTGTTATTTTTCCTTTTCTGCTAAACTTCACATGTGATAAACTGGAAACGGAATGAGAGCACTCTTACCTCCTTATTGACATTTAGTATTTATTTCGCCCAATTTCGTACCTTCTCTTCTACCCACTTTGAGTACCAAAATATTCTACGGGGAAGCCCACATGATTTCAATCAACTGCTGTGGCTTTTATTGAAAGATTTAGGAGCTAAATTACATTTTTATCCCAATCGCTTATTCTGCCATTATTACTGAAACATTATCTTCTAGCAGGAATTTCCACAAACTATTCTAATTTTCTATGTCTAAGTTTGTATGTCTAAGTTATCTTCTCCTTTAAATATTTTCTCTTTTGATCTATTCAGTGATCTACTTTCATGATTAAACGCCAGAAAACTTTGAGGTCTACAAGCTCTTCTAAATTTGAGTTACAAATGTCTGAATTCTAAACATCGTACCATAACTTTCTACATCACTCACTAAAGTGTCTCATTTAACAATTTTGAATTCTGCCATGATGTCAAATCTGTTGTACTTAACCATTGCTGACCTTGATCCTCTCACATTCTTACTTCTGCCATTAAGTAGTCATCATTGTAATTACAAATATCAGTGACCATTTTATCCCTGACTCTCATTCAAATATATTGGTGAAGATACCAACAATGATGAAAATCCAGATTCTTATCTTTTTTTCTAATTAATTTTATTGGTGCCTTTTAGATACACATAATAATCACATTCATTATAGGGAATTTGTACATCTGCATGATATATCTTGATTCTTTTTTCCTCTTTTCCTCCTCTCCCTTCAGCCCCTCTTCCCCTCCTTATTTGCAAAAGCTTTGAGACACTGCTAGGTAAATAGATGCACCTTGAGTCCATAATCTTAAGAGAAATAAATTGGAGACACATGAGTAAATATTGCATTGTTTCTCTGGTGTGAGAAACTGAAAATGTAAATAAGGACCAAAACGTATAATAGATATTGTGAAATATAGAGAAAATGTTCAAACAGGAAAGTGAACTGGGGGCAAGAGAAAAGAAGAGAAAATGGAGACCGATTCCTTTTACTTACCGGTTCTTAGGTCTCAAGTAATTACAAAAGGTGAGTTGAAAACATAATGATGTTAGCTTTAAATTCATTTCACAAACCTCAGATAGAGCTGAATGCTGAATGCCAATCTAGTTGTATTTCCTTAGTCATCACCCTACATGCAAATATTTCATATATTTTATATTTTTCTAATTTGTCTGTACCTTTTCCTAGTGTGATGCTTGTTTTTCTCCTAATTTACTGAGGAAATAGAAGCAGTCAGAAAAAAAAAACCGTGTTGCAGTAACTCATGCAACACTGGATATACCTTTTCATCTTTTCGTCACAAAAAGAGAGCTTAGTTTTCGCACACCTCTGCTCTGTCTGTGTGGGTTTTCAGTTAATGTCATAAATATGCAAATCTTTAAATGACATCTGCACAGTGTTGAGCACAATTGTACATCTCCAGTTTAACCCAGTTCATAAATTCCAGTGCCCAAATAAACATTCCCATTTGGATGTATGATAAAGTTAATGTGTTCAAAGACAATTTTTTTCTTTTCTTGGTTGGGGGAGTTGCTGGAATTGAACTCAGGGTCTTGCAGTTGTTAGGCAAGCACTCTACCACTTGATCTACATCTCCAGCCCCTAAAAACAACTTTTTAAAAGTTTTTTCTTCCTCCACATTTTCTTCTGCTCTACCTACTAGTCTAATTTCTCTGACTGAGTTCAATTACATTCACAAAGTTCTTTGACCCAAAAAACAAAAGGATCTTTATCCTCTTTGTTTTTGCCTGTTACATCTCTATTATATACCTTAGGAAAGTCTATTGCCTCTCATTTTGATCTGTGTCCAGAGTCTGAGCATTACTCTTCCGACCTTCACTACAACCACCTTAGTCCTGAGAAGCAACAGTGCTCTTCTGGATAGGATCAGTTTACCTGCCTTCCTGGCAACCACTCATGTCTATCTGTGGTCACCATTTTTAATACAGAAAACCATGTATCTCTGCTCAAATCTTCCCAATATTTTCATCATAGAATAAAATTCAAGATCTTTATCAAGATTCAAAAATGAATAACTGAGGTTACTCTCAATATCTTTTGATGCCACCAGTCCCTCTGTTCTCATCGTTTTTCTTCACTTTCTTGAAAGCACCAAGCATCATCTATGATAATCGTAACTTTGATATTTCAAGTTACTGTTACTTCATTTCTGGAGGCTCATTCTCCCAACCTGAAGTGCCATATGTACTCTCACTCAGATATTTGTTCAGATATTATTTACCTTTCAAAGATAATGAGATAATATCACGACGTATTTTGAGGAAAATCTCTAGAGAAAGATATAATCATAATTGCATGTATATCAGTGATTTTATTAAGCATATTTGCAAATTAAATGGCTATTATTTTATTTTCTTCACACTTTCTTCCTAACTTTTCATGATCATCAGGAAAAAATTAAGGACAATCATTAAAAGAAAAATATACAACCTCATTTACTTTGGAGGAATAATTATGTATATAGAGAGGGTAAATGTCTTCAATGTCTCTGAAGAAAGGGAAAAACAAAGATACCAAGAACATTTTGTCACCGTATTATTCAGAATATCATTGTCAATAGTAATTGGAAAAAGCTGTATTTTCAAATAATATTTAGAATTAAACAATTTAGTTTTTCTTATCTTTCTTCAAAAGTTTTAGAGAGTGAGGCTGCATGTCTTTCTAAAAACTGCTCGATAGTCTAATAAAGCATCTTGGCATGGGATAGTTTTCCTGTAAAATGTCTTGAATTTTTTTGATTCTATTTTCTCTAGTTTATGTCTAATTTTTGTTCATTAATCCAGTCAACATATTTTATCTTCATCAATAAATATTCACTATTTCAATTTAGATGATGCTTTGGATATATGCTGAAAGTTTCACATCCACTTGTTTTTCATGTAATTGAAACATACAGTTCACAGTAGTAGTATAACTGCATGCTTGTGTTTAGGATTTTATATTCTTCAGAGGTTGTTCTTCTTTATATATTAAAAATGGGGAAAAAAAACTCCACTATATGTTTGTTAAGAGTTTTGGTACCTTAATCAACAGATAACAGCTATATACGGGAGCAGTGTAATTTCAAATATTTGAGGACTGGGAGATAATTAACTATCTCAGTGGAAAAGTGTAATTATTCCACTGGTTCAAGAATTCTAGAATGCTAGCTTAGCAGTGCATACATAACAGAATATGTTACTTTTCTTATGAAAAGAAGAGAGGAATTTCATTTATTCTTGCTAATGTTAATATTATGAACTAAAAGAAACATCAATGAAGAAAACTTCAAATACATGTCAGGGGAAAGATATCAATTGATGAAGAAAAGTTAAATGCAGCTCATATTAACATTTCTCATTTAACTCTGAAGCTCAGGAAGAATCACTTGGAGACCACAATATATTTTTCTGTAGAAAAATATAAGAGACAACTTTAGATTTTCCAGTCTTTTCAATTTATTAAAAGGAAATATATTAAATAAAACAGAGAATTCTGAAATGATGATTGTTATTATGATGAAGAAGAAGAAGATGTTGATGATGATGTTGATTCAGAGGTCTTGACTTACTTAATTTTTGAGTATCTATAATTGCTTTATATCTCATATATACATACAAACTTATGTTTTAGTAAATGAAGGGTAGTATATAGAAGATATGAGTATAGAAAAAATTTTGATCTTAAAATAAACAAGGCCAAATCTCAGTGGTTTAAGTTTTCTTTCTCATTCTCAACATAATTCAAAAATTTTGAGAAACTCGACTTGGTGAATCTGTTCCAAGTGTTGATCTAGTAATTTATCACCATCCATCTTTGGCGCCATATTCAAGACTGACTAAAGAAATATTCATAAAAAGTACAAGGTGTTTTTATGGTCCATGTCTATAAGTGGTTCACATCAATTGCAAACACATAATATTTGACACAGCCTAGTTTTAAGGGACCAATATAAATGAAATGAGGCTGTAAAATGTTTTTGTTCTATGTAGTTAAAAAGAGAAATGAGAAAGTAGTCTAGCCAGGATTTTCTAAAGGGCACAGAAATGGATGATGATACATTTATTACCATTAATTTACACTTCCATATATAATACTTATGAATTCTAAATGAATTCTAAAATATTTTATTAGAAAAATAAAATTGTACATTCTATTATAGTTTAGGTAAACGCCTAGGTCTAATTTTTCTGAAGAATATTGAGATAAAGATGGGCACCTAGAAAAAAACTGATCCTGGGTCAAAGAATAACTAGGTATCTTTGCTTCTGCTTCTTAAGTTTTCATTTGGATTGTAAGGAACATTGAGCTCACTGAATATCGCTTCAGTTGAAGAAATGTGCTCTTATTCTTTTTGTTTTTACTTCTCTCATTTCATACACATACAGCTATATTGGAACTAATTTTGTGAAAATGATAATGTTACCACATGGTGGATCCAGCCGATACGTTTCAGGCTGTAATGTACACACATGGAGCAAAGAACGGCAAAGCCGACGGTAAAAGAAAAGCAGCCCCATTGATTGAAGGTCATGGAAGATATTCATGGGGAAGGTCCCTGCAGTCAAAATGAATGTGATCATTATGTATATCTAACATGTACCAATATTTTTTTTAATTTTTTAAAATGTGGCACATAACAGAAAAGAAGTGTCAGACCAGTGAGGAAGTAAAAAGCCCAGCATGGCACAGAAAAATCAGGCTTGCAGATTTTTAAAGGGAGCACACCCCACCCCAGGTGCCTCTCCTTGGGTCTCAAAGTAAGATTGACAGGAATGATTGACAGGATGCTGAATCTTCTTAAGCGGCTTTTAGTATGCAGGACTTTCTCAGAGTTCATTCTGCTTAAACCATAAACATGAGATGCAGCCCATATTTATGAATCATTACTAAGTTTTGAGTGGGGAAATGGTTACTGAAGGTCAGGCCAGTAGAAATAAGGTGCATGTGTTCCAGGACAGGGCTTTAGGGATTTCCTGGGACTTTGTCATTTTACTTTCTGCTACTCTAAGTGACCCTGGGGTGTGGTGGAGAGGAGTAATTTCCCAGCCCCCATTGTACTACCTATACTATTAACATAGATTGTTAAAAAAAATTACTTAATTACAAAATCTTGCTAGAGCAGTAGAGAGAGAAAAAAATATTAGGTCAATATATCCTTTGTCACCGTAAATGAAGTAAATGTCGTGATTTCAGAATATATACCATAGTGATTAATAATACATCTTTAGGAACTAGGCTGTATGGTTCAAATGCCAGTTTCACTGCTTACTAGCTGTATCAGACAAGATCCCAGCAGGAAATAGATTTGGAAAAAAAATGCTAGAAATTGAATAAAGTGTGTTTGGTAACAAATATCAATAATTATTATTTTATAAGGGTACTGGTAGTCTTTGGTAAAGGATGGCTGAATGGAAGAAGTGCCTTGGAAATTAAAGATTGTACATCACTATTTCATATTTTAGGATGACTGTATTAGTTAATTTTCTCACTGCAGGAACAAAATACCCAACACCCAAAGTTAAAGAAACAAAGGTTTATTTAGCTCAATGTTTGTAGTGGTTTCCGTTTATACTTGGCTGGCTCCAAGGCAGGGTGCATGGCAGACGGGCATTGCAGAGGAGAAACAGTTCACGGCAGGCCAAAGGCAGCAAGGCAAGCAGGCAGGTGAGAGCCCACTATCCCTCTTTCTGTCCCTTATATTTTATGCAGTCTGCCCTACGTAGGGCAGGTGTAGCACTCACACCCTTAATCCTAGTCAGAATGAAACCAAACCACTCAGTAGACTGATTTGGTAATCACATGCCCTTAATCTCAGTACCATGCATTCTAGATCCAGCCACCTCTGAAAAAATCCCACCTATGACCGCATGAGGCTTTGGGTAGCCATCTAGACACAAACCATAACAATGACTCCCTGAGATAGGATAGAAGAAATAAAACTATGTAGAAAGTAGACAAGGAAATTGAGATTTTTAAAAATTGCACTTTTAAGAAAAACTGCAGCTTCAGAACACAAGCCCAGTTTATTTAGTGTTTTTCCCTCTCTCTTTTCTGCCAAAACAGAGTGAATATGGGCAACTCTCTTTCACCTACAAAGGAGTTTGCCTCTTCCCTTTGTACTTGGAAATGCTCCTCTTTCACCCATGAATGGACCGCCCTTTGGAATCTCCTCTATGACTAGAGAATTATTTCTCTATGGCCGGGCTATCCTCTGTTACCCAGTAAACCAGAGTAAGATTATAGATCATTAAATGACACAGACTCCCATCACCTGAAACGCATAACAAATCCTCAGTTCCCAACTGTATTTTGCCTCATTTCTTTGAGCACTCACACTCTACTCTTGTGTTCGTCCTGTATCTGTCTCTGATAAACCCTTCTAACCTCTCTTTCACTGATGCATCCTAAGAACACTTTTTGTGTGATGGGAGTCAGTGAACCTGCATATTTATTTTAAAAGGAAGGGTTAAATTCCTTATTTCACCCTCAGGGACCCAGCCTGGTCACAACTCTCGTCTTTTCTCTCAAAAGGATATTTGATTTCATCTCTGAGCAGAAGTCTGTTTCCTAAGAGGAGGATGAACCAAAGTGCCAGCTGCCACATGTCAGCTCCGAGTGTCCTGAGTTCACATCTCCTCTTCTGTCATGCACCTCACTGCATGAGTGGGCGAACTTTCGGCTATTACTGATTTTTACGTGCTTTGTGGTTAGTAAATGGTCTGATCCTGATGAGACTTTGTTTCCTGTCAGAACTACAGATAAAAATGTGGCAAGCTAACAAGGGTTTAAGGTCTGATTAACAACTTCAGGAAAGTAATCACGGCCTGTAGAGTGTAGAGTCAGGAAGAGTTAGTAGTCACGGGAAAACAGAGTAGTTACTAACGATTAGGAATTTGGGGATTTAAACAGGGAAATTTTTTATTGATTTTGTTTTCTTCCTTAACTCACACCATTTTATGGTGTCTCTCTGTCCACATCCAAGTGCAATTCACACAGCAAATGAGTCCCTTGATGGCTGTGCAGAAAGTAAAGCTGTCTGATACATAGAACGTAGTACAGAAGGGTGGGGAGAAGATTTGGAGAGGCAAATTGTGAGGAACAAGCCCCCTTCACCTTTGATGATGTCGGCCTAACAAGCAGGTGGGCACACCTGGGGCAGTTATAGCAAGCAATTTAATCACTAGCAACAGGTCCCTCCCCCCAGGTCCTCACTGGCTGTGGACTATGCAGAGTACAATCTTCCAGGTTGTCACCTAGCTTTTATTAGGCTTTACCCTTGGTCCACTTCCTCTGCAAATATTTTGTATGTTTAAAGGCAGATAATTAAGGATGAATGTCAGTACTTTCCCAGTCAGAGCTGGCATAGAGAAGCCGTAATTTATTAACCACCTACCTCTTTCTGCTTGGTCAAGGACCTTTCAGATGCACGACCACGGTCACGTCCATAGGAAGTAGGTAATTTTGTCCACTAGTAGCTTCCCACTTAGTTCAGAGTTAAAGACTTTTTCTTGAAAATGAACCACTTTAATTTTCTGTTTCTTACAAAATGGCAAAAACCACAGGTTCTGTCCTTCCAGATTTTAAAATACTCATCTCTTGAACAAATTTCAACTATTGTGCAACTAAGAGATAGAACACTAAGAGTGGGCTGATCTCAGAAATTCTCTGAACTAGATATTCTTATGTTTCAAAAACTCATTTACATGATGAGTACTGGTATATATTTCTGTTTGTTTAATTGTCTTAGTATTTTAAAGACACACTTTCAGCAGAGCAAGACTCCTTCTTAAATTATTGTGCAGCACTTACTTGAGGGTGATTCCCAGTGTGTCTCACTGCTGTGAGGATGAAACCTGTGAATTTCTTCTAATGAATAAAATAGTCAAAGGTGATGATATGTTAATGCTGAGATCAGGTTATGTTACATTTGTGCCAATATGAGAAAATGAGTGTGAGACTCTCCCTTGCTGGCATCGAGGTAATATAAGCTGTACTGTGAGAGGCCTGAGAGAGGAACATATGACAAGGTGTAACCTTGAGGTGTTGTAAATGACCCTGGCCTTTAACCAGTGATAAAATTCTCCTATCATTTCACAGGGACAAATTCTCTCAAACACTTGAAAGATATTGAAAACAGATTCTTGCCAAGAAGACTGCCAGATAAGAATACAGGCTGGCCAGCATCTTGATTGAAGTCCTCTGAGCTTCAGTCACAAAAAAAAAAATAGTAATTATCAAGCTGCATGGGCAGAGGACTCAACCAAGCTATAGCTGGACTCCTGATCCACGGATTCTATGAAATAAAAAAATGTGGATCGGCTTAAGCCCCTAAATGTGAGATGACTTGTTACAGAGTGTAACAAACTATACCTATTATTTCTCCAAAATTATTTTACATTCTATTTTATATAAAGTATAAAAATCATACCTTCATGTCTTATGTAGATTATAATTTAAACAACAAAAAATTATATTTGCTTAAAGAAGAAGAGTTTTTATATTGTTGACTTGCTGAAAACAGTTCCTTCTCTGATAAAAACACTAGCTAAAGGCTGTGGGAATGAGAAAGTATAATGCAAATCTGTAGCCCATCATGCCCATAAATCAAATGTTGCCAAGCACAAAAAGGACACTTTACACTCATTTAAGTCATTATTTATTATAGCACAGAATTTTCTGCAGAGATTTTAATCATCTAAACAAAGATTCAGTAGCTATATTAATAATTATGAGTCTACCTAGTTTATACCTTATCTTCTATGAATCCAAAATGTGTAAAAATTCAGCTGGATAGAGCTGGAGAATGAATTTTTAGAAGTACAAATTTAGCAGGTTTCCCTTTAAATGTAGCTGTATCCGAACGAGCCCCCTACTATCTTTACAGGCTTTCGCTGCTGTTTTGACAGTCAGCGCTGGCCCTAATCTCATTGTTAATGTCAAAGAACAAGCATGACAGCCCCAGACAAGATAGGCTCCCGTGAATGGCAGAGTAATCAGTCTGGAAAAGAACTGGCTCATCCATAAAGGATCAGACGGTGGAAAGTCACTATCAGCATGTTCACATGTTTGCTTCTTTTCCCCTTCTGATGGCAGCCAGATCATTCAACATTGTGCTCTTGTGTCAAATAGTATTTGAAATTCATGTTATTCTAATACTCTAAACCAAACTAGATACAGATGTTGTTTATGTCAGTATTGTCAGTATATAAAATTCAAAATATCTGAGTACGTTCTGTGAAAATTATTTTAAAATGTTAGTTTATAAACTGTTCAACGAACATCCCTTTACCATCTCACACTTGATTTTTTAAAGTGCAAGACAGAACAGCTACTGTTCAGGTTATAAAGGCATGGAGAGATCTTTATACATTTATGATTTCTACTTTATTTGATAGGATGTAGACTTTATACAATTAAGAAAATTTATATTTTACCTTTGTAAAGATAGCCATGCTATATCTTGGTCAACTCAGCATACTATATGTGTCCAAATGTGTTTAAGAATATGAAAAATTTTGAGGAGTAATACATTATTTCTGTAAATATTTATGACAATTTTTTAAAAGACAGTAGCATTTAAAATTCTTACTAAGGAAAATATATGTGCCATTTAAGCAATTATATTGAATGTTTGTGATTTTTACATAATATAATTTTGGGAAAATGTATATTTTATATATATACCAGTTCTGAACCTTTTTGTGATGATATTCAGCCTTTCAAAGTTTTATCAGAACAAGAATAAAACACAGATGCCCTTCTAGTTATTGAAGAGCTCAAAATAAAAACACTATTAACTCACCTTAGAAGATATATAGGTAATTTTTTTTCTTCTTTGATTCATATTATAGATTTCCAAAGTAAGTGGGGAACATACTCAGTATTTGGAAATGATATGGCATGTAAAAACACGTATGTGCAGGGGAAATGATTGTTGTTTTAAAACAATTAAGTTACTGTGTTTTGCTGCTTTATATTCTGATGTCCTGCTTATATTCAAATCAGAGTTTTTAATAATATAAATATCCCATGATTTCATGATATGTCCTTGGAGTAAGATGAATTTTTTTTTTTTTCCTGGTGCTGGGGATCGAACTCAGGCCCCTGTGCTTGCCAGGCAAGCACTCTAATCACTGAGCTAAATCCCCAGCCCCTAGATGAATATTTTTATAGAATATATATTTCTGTTTTATATTAAATTCAGAAGTTACATATTTATATAATTTTTGTTCCTCAAAATAACCACCTATGCTAGTAAGGTTGCTCTTACTCAAGATTTGGAATCAAAATGCAGACTTACCTGTTTTGGATTTTTTGGCTACCTGCTCAAATCACAACTTTTAAAATAAATAAGTATGTTGAATAATATTTTTGAACAATCTACGTGATTACTGGGCAAATTTTTTTTTTCTTCTGTACCGATGGGTTGGCAATATATTAAGTGTATATTTTCAAAATATTTAGTAGCCCTTTAAAAAGGCATTACTGTACTTATTTTTTTACAGAAAAAAAGTGATTGAAGAATAAAATCTATTTTCAAATTTATTATGTATCTTAGTTAGCTTTTTCATTGCTGGATGCAATACCAGACACCCACAATTTAAGAGGGGTTTATTTTGGCTCGTGGTTTCAGTCCATCCTCTGCAGGCTCTGAGGCTGAAACAGCACAGTGAAAGGACTTGGAGGAGGGCAGCCAGAAGACAGAGACAGAAGGAAGGCTCCGAGGAGGGGCTATACTTCTCCAGGTCACACTTCCAGAGACCCACCTCCAGGAAGACCCCACCTTCTCGCTGCACATTCAGGCACCGAACTCATCAATATGTAGATGAATTCATTGATGAGTATAGTTTCCCCGTGTTCTAACCATCTTCCAAGCATGTAAGACTTTTCAATGAACATTTCACATTTAAACCATGAAAGTATGTGAAAATAAAACCAAAAAAAACAAAACCAATAAAACCAATAACAAGTACATGAAAACCAATAAAATGGGTATAACTGGAACTTTTGGGAAAAAATGCTAACTGCTAACTGCTTATGAATCTATGTTTTTTTCTTTATGTGAATCAAGAACATCTCTTCCCACCAAACCAGTGATCTAGGACTGCTGTGTGTCTGTCCATAGCATGTTTGTATGTGCTGCACATCCAGTGCGTCACTTCCTGTGGTCACCTTTCATGTTCTCTTTTCTAGGCTCTTCTATTTTCTGAAGGTTACCTGTCTCCGCCCATGGCAACTTGGTAGTGTAGTTACTTCATAGACCAAAGTCCATCATCCTCAGAGCTGGAAAAACATAATAATTTCTCTTTTACTGAACTGATAAATAAACATATTTGGGTTAAACCACAAATATATACATAATCATATATTACAACAGCTAAGTATAATCCAATTAATATGGTGTATCAGTATAATAGTAGATAATAGTGAACTGGAAAATTTAATATCATGTGTCTTTCTAATTAATTCACTTGGTTAAAATTTATAATTTAAGGCAATTGAACTAGTACAAATTTTGACAATGCAGTCCTATTTTTTAAAACTGATTAGTGAAGGAAGATAACATAAAAAGTACATTACAACTAACCCGAGATTCATTCAAAATTAAAAAAAAAACTTACATAATATTGGCAATACTAAAACATTTTTCTTCGCCCATAAATAGATTAGGATATTATTAAAAATCTCTTCCTCTAAAATAATATTTTGCATCTTTTGAATCTTCTCTCCTCAGCATAACACAATCACCTATCATGCATGATGAGAAGCATTGTACAAAAAGAACCATAATAAAGAGAAGGGGATAAGCACGAATTTGCAACATTTATTTTGGTTTCTTTGTTTTTTACTGAAGAAGTATTTCAGTTTATTTTACTTCTTTAGTTGTGAGGTCTAAGAAAATTCAAGTTTATGGAAATTAAAAACAATAACAAAATGTACCTGAGACTAGCTTCAGAAGTTGCATGGAAACAGGCTGTGATTGTCCTGAGTGATGTTTGACCTCCTCAGTTGCCAAGTCGGGTGGAACTTTGCTAGATCATGTAACAAGTTTTTGTAATAAAGGTCTGGAAGAGAGCTGTCATAAAATCTTGAAACCCAAATTACATTACAGTGCTGAAAGCAAAATAGTGAACATTACTGGGTGACATACACGTTTCATTTACAACACAATAGCTAGTAAACTAGAGTAAATAAATCCCATGAAGCAGCAACTCAAATACTAACCATCCTTCTGTCGTTCATTTATTCACACATGCATGTGTTTGTTAAGCGCCTATGTTATATTAGAAAGCATCCCGTAAAATGCTGGGATTCCAAAGGTAAAGATTAAGGCACATGTACTCTGCTCTGGTGGATCTTTCAAACTCATGGTACAGAGGTGGAGAAATGAAGATGACAGTGCGTCTTGAGCAGCACCGACAGATGACAAAAATCTGTCCTGTGCCATGGAAGAGGTAAGTCAGCTCCTCTTCTCTTCAGAATAAGGAATGGCCACTGCATTTCAGTCCCAGTACAATAATGGGAACCCACACCGTCATTATCAGCCATAGTGGACACAGAAATGGTTATCAGCTCCCCACCATTGAACACGTATGGGAGGCACAGTAGGTGGTGGCAGACGGCTACCCAGCCTTGCTCTTTCACTCATTCAGCTGAGGGACTGAGGAGCCACCATGTGCGGCTTGCATTAGTGCCCCGAGGCTGTGACCACAGAGAGACTCTGCACCGTAGTTAATGGGGATTCCTCCCTTCCTGCAATGACATACAGCCATAAAGCCCGTTAACCTAGAAAGATATCTTTCCTTTTTAAAGGATTAGATCTCTTTCTTTCTTTTTTTTTTTTTTTTCAATAACT
>QZML01000186.1:1180249-1198803 GCA_016801275.1 Hystrix brachyura | reverse complement strand
TTTTTTTTTTTTTTTTTTTTTTTTCAATAACTATCAAAGGTTCTGGTGCATAAAACAAAGAACTTGCACCTATTCTAAGAAAGGAAGAAAATAGCTTACTGGATTATGTCATTTCACTGTTGTGTAGATGGCAATCATTTGCTCTGTCAGCGCAGCACACCGTCCAGGGACTTCTGGTGGTTAGTTAGGTGTTAACAGAGCATGGAAGGTAAAATCTTAAGACTTGGAACTAGTAGAATCCAAACGTTTTGAAATGAAATATACACATAAAAACAAAATTATTGCTCTGAGTATGCCCTGAGAAATACATTAATGTCTGATGTAAATATGCATATTTATTTTTGATGCTGATAGGTTTTTGCTACAATTCCTAGGTTAGACTTCTAATTTGTTAAATTATGACCTTGAGTTAGTCATCTTATTTTTCTCAATAACATTTCCTCCTAATGAAAAGGCAGAAATAACTTACAGTTTTATTGCAAGAACTGTACAGGTTAGAAAAACTCTCAGTTCATGAGAGCATGTTCAAACATTTTAAACTCTTATTTACTTCTTAACGAGTCATGGTGTTGATGGTGGGAAAGTAAGAATTGTTCTGGGCATTTTTCTATTTTGTTTTACCATATGTAGTTCACAAATACGCTTCTCAGATAAACGGCAAAATTCTGTTCTTTTCATTTAAAATCTTAAGTGAAAACTGTATTAAAACTACAAAGACACATGGGCTTCTCATTTATTAAAATACATTTTATTGAGCCAAATATTAATAGAATAGTTTGAAAAAGCAGGTTAACAAATAACCACATTTTATACTTGTCATAAATTGCATCTAGGAAACAGTTTTAATTTCTGATCTTCGAAGCATGTCATATTATAATTTCAAGGATTTACCTAAATACAAACATTTTAAACACATTCAGTAGAGCAAAATAATTTGTCGAGTTTTCAATTCAAGTTAATTTTGCTGTATAATAAATTATTTCTGGATGGCAAAATGCCACAAAAGTACATAAGCTGAGTGTAAAATTTTATTACAAAATTCTTGACTTAATAATATTCAATATTCTGAACACTAAGGACAAACATGTGCCACAGAAAAACATTTGTGTAATTTTCTCAAAGGATTTAATCAGTGTACACCTATAAATTATACAACTGACTTTTTTTCAAGAATTTAAAGAACATTAAAATGTATAACAGAAAATGCACAATCTGTGCATAGTAAAGAAACCAGTTATCCTGCCACATATTAAATATCAGATGAAAATAAACCACGAGTCCTAAAATTTACTAAATACTAACTTTTTTTCATTGTTTTGTGCCATTAATAAAAAAATCTAATTTCACTTGTATAATTGCAAAACACTGGCGGTGACATTCATTTCCAACTTTAGTAGTTTATTTTATGGGGTGCAGTTAATTTTTTACTGTCTGATGCCAAGAAGTATGGAGTACAATAATGCATGGATATATATATATTTTCTAACAGATCTTGAGATATTACTCAACTTTGGATGTTACATTAGACAAGAAAAGTGGGAGACAAAGACATACTCAGCTCTCAGTTTATCAAAATAAAATAATATAAAATGGTTATCTCAGTTCCCTATAACCAATGTAAAAACAATACACAGAATTCTAAGAAAGCACAAAGTACTACATATTCAAATTTGGTTCATATATTTAATTTTTCTTTTATGGTATTAATACTTTAATTTCATTAAAATAAGTGTTTTCTCTCTGTCAACTGGTGTCGATATTTAAAAATCAGTATTACATATTAGTGAACACAGCCAGTTGAAATGTTGAAATCATATAGTTAATTCTGATTTTAAGAATCAGCTTAGTTGAAAGAACACTGAGTTTTTATGCTAATACGAAAAGATTATAGACCAGGAAAAATTATTTAACTACATGATTAGTAAATTTTATTGGCATTTTTAAAGAAATGTATTTATATATTTTCATTTTTTCAGCCTGAATTTACCAAACGCTTCCTTGAGTTTGGCATTAATAATGATGCTATTGATGTAGCAATTAAAAATACAGACATTTTTAATTCTCTCATTTAATTGGCAAGCTGGTGAGGGTAAGTAAGAAGTAAATAAATAAATAAATCAGTAGCCCAGTAAATGAGAATGATATTCTCAAATTAAAATAAGTGTTAAAGTATAAATTAGAAGGTAAAAATAGTTAATGGAGTAGAGTGTGAGGTGACAACATGCCTACTCCACTTACATAGCAAGAGCTTTGGGTCTGAGTTATTTAACTGAAGAGTTGAGTTTTGAAATGCATGAAACAGGGTGATCCACTCTCAGCAGTGAGATGCGATATGATGAGGGAAAATATCTTTTAAAAATGCAATATTTAAAGGAGTAATTTTACCTACTTCTGAAATCCAAGATCAGAATGTAAACCTAAGATCTAAGAGGATAACAAAATTCCCTAAAGTTGTAAGTAACTTTTTTTGAGCGCTTGTGTGAATAAGGAGAATGGAGAGGGAACAGAAAAGAGGAAGGTTGAAAAAAGTTGGGAGATGATTAAAAAAAAAAAAAGCAGGAAACAGAACATTAGAGGCATGCCGCCAGGAGTAAATGAACGCTCTGCTGTTTCTGTGCCTCTTTCCATCCAAATTTTGATGAGATTTGAGGCACGACTCAGTTTAAGAAGTGCTAAATACTTCCAAGTCCATGGTTTCTAAAATGAAGTGAGAGACAAAAACATGTCAAATTCAGGTCCAAGTTGTTCTCCATTATTTTTACGTTACTATCTTATCTTGTTTTAATAGCTTGATTTGTTAATTTCTGAAAAAATAATTACCTCTTTTAATAATTTAATAGATTAATGAGTGTTTTTGATATAAACACAAGAAGTTAAAATGTATCATTTATTTTCTGCTATTCATTATCATTATTTTCATGAGGAGTAAATGTTGATCGCTTTGACAGAGAGCTGGGAAAGGCAGAGAGCCGCTAACACTTGGAGAATTTAAGCCCGCCATCTGTTTGGATGAGGATGCAAATAATCACAAACATTGGGCGTTTCAACACTTCAGGCAAAACTGGATTCATATTTGTTTTCTTTTTTGAAAATAATGCATTCTTTCTAGCCTATAATATTTTATAATGAGTTAAAAACAATTTTTTTCAGAGAAATGGCATTATTCTGCACTTGAAAAAAGTGTATGTCTACAGAACTTTACAAATATATATCAGGTAAACCAAAGAAATACTTTCCTAAGAGATATGACAGTTTGTTCAGCTTCATGTGAAAAAAAGTGCCAAAATGATAAACTGCCAACTTGATAGACTTAATTAAGGAAAATTTATACTATTTTAATTGGTTCTGATCTCATATTTTTTTATCCTAATTACTTCTGCTTTGGGCAAAATAAACTGAAAAAAGTGGAAGAGGACTTAATCTATTTCTTAAATTACTTGCTTGTTAATTTCATAAATTATATTTGGAAGAGGAAAATTAATCTTTTGACCAGCCTCGGCTTTGAAACTATATTTCAATCACTCATGCTATTCTTTGCTCCACTTTTACCAATGGTCAAGTTCAGTCATTGTTAAAGAGGAAATAATAAGCAGCCAAACTCTGTCATTTTTGTTGACAATGAGTATGAAACTTTGTGGAAAATATTTACAAGTATTTTAGTTTGATCTTTTAACCTATTTTCTACGCAAGCTGACTAGTATGAATTTCAATATTTTTCCACTGTGCTTATTGATGAAGTAATTTTATAATCAGTTAAAAAACAAACATAACTAATTTAAAGAGTTGGTAGTTAACTCAAGGTGTCTTATTATTTAATATGTTATAATGTAATCTAATGAATTATAGCTCATAATTTTCTATGCAAGATGAGTGAAACCTTGGTATGAATTGGATTGTGCCTTATCAATTACATGTTTCCTATGAAAATAAGATAATATAGCCTGCAAATCCAATAAAGCAAAAGATTTTCAATGACAGCAACTATCTGAGGAAGGGTAACATTAAAATAAAGGTACTCTTTTCTTCATATTACCTATTAACTGAATTTTGGATCTCAGAAGATCTTCCTCAAAAAAACATTTTAAATCTACTTGTTTAATCAACAATCGCAAAGAATTACATCTCGCTGTCTGCGAAGCAGATGGCATTCCTGCTGCCCACCCTGCTGCTTGTGCTTGCCACCTTTTCCTCCAGCAGCTGTGACTACCGAAAAAAAAAAAAAAATAAATAAATAAATAAATTACTGCCTACATGACGTGTCGGCAACTAAACCAAACACTTAAACAGTAGTAACATGCTGGGTAGTCTAAAATGAAGTGAGGAATACAAATGAATTTGAAGTTAAACACTTCTATAAAGTTTCTAAACATTATAAAATATGAATAATAAATCCATATTTCTTTGCCCATAAATCTCTCTCATCTCCCTCCTATTTTGCTTTCCAGACTGTCCTTAACTCAAATAGAGCTTTAGGTTGTGATTATAGTTGTTTTCACTCATTCTTCCATGAAAGGTGAGTTATAAAATTAACATTATAGAATAAGAATGCTCATGAGTAGTTGGGTATTTATATTCCTGCAGATATGTATTTTTATAGTAAATTAATTATTCATTCCAGTTATACCCAAACCAGTTCATTATATGCTTCACCAATCATCAACTCAATCAGTCGCTTGCTTAATTTAGAGAATAAGGTTCTGGATATTTCTGAACTCTTCTCTTACAAATGAGAAAAAAAAATCAAAGTCGAAAATTTGATGGAGAGATGCTATCATATCCCAATTTACATTTTTGTGTGAAGGAAATGCATACTTGACTTTCTGGCATTCTTTCCCATAGACCAATAACTAACTTCTGTGATTGGGAAATGTCCTTTTGAGTTATGTAGCTACTTGAATGTTATTCTCCAAAATAGGTCTCCAGAGTCATATTACATCCATTAAGATAATTCTTATTTTGACCTAAAATGCTGATATTTGACTTACGAAGAAAAAACAGAAATGTTCACTATTTGTTGAGACTTAAAAGTGAATGTATAAATAGCCTTTTAAGTCTCCTCAAAGTGATCTTAGAACAAAATAAGCAGCAAACACAACAGAAATTACTCCCTCCCTCCCTCCTTACCCCCTCTCTCTGTATCTCTATTTATGTAATATATATGAACATATTTTATATACATTTACATATAATTATATATTTCTTTCCATTTAAGATAAGAAAAGCTAATCTCCAAGAGCCACAATTGGAAAAAATAAATAAACAAAACTAAGGCGTTGCACAGGAGTTGAAGTCCCACTTATCTTAATTCATCTCTGTACCCCATTAACACTTTCTTATCATGACAGGGCAAAAATTACACTTACTAGATAGATACTGTAGGCAGCTGATCCAGGACCTCTGAACTACCAGAATTCACCAGTGACAAAGAAATCATACTGCTAGAGAATCACCAGAAGTCAGTCATCAAAGAGAATCCTGTTGGAAAAAAACCTGATACAGAACAGAAGACAACACAAAGAAGTAAAACTGAGAAACATAAATACAAAATGGGGATTATAAATGTCAGCATGGAAACAAAAGTGATGGTTTAAATGCCATCATAAAGAAAACTAAAACAAAGTAACAGATTTAACTGATAGCGTAATCATAGAGATGACATTTTTAAAACAATCAGTTAAGGTACTTGTAAATTAAAGCCTCATGAGAGGTTAGACACATCTACTAAAGTCTATATAGAGAGATTTTAATTTGTATCTATCATATAAATACATAAATATATATGTGTGTGTATATATCACAGAAGACCACATATTTAATATACATATATATCATATATATATATGCCTTCTTACAGGCAAATAAATGAGAAATGTTGGTGATTGATTGACTATAGTTTTTCAAAACATAATGGTGGAGAATATTTCAGAATTGAAAAAGACTTTCTAGATATTGTAGAATTAAAAATAGTAGCAATCAACACCATAAAAAAAGATTATGAGTACTAAGAAACAAAAAATTAAATTATAAGAAAAATAAATCCGGCAAAATTATGATTCAGAAGAATGAAGAGGCCCAACGTAATTTCTCATTCTGCTGCAATGGAATTATTCTTGGTAGAATCACTCTTTATTTTGAAACTAAAAATCTAGACCAGTCAAATGATGCCATTCTCATTTCTGAAGTTTGAATCCTGTAATTATGAATCCTGGTTTTGGGGGAAATATCATCAGACATTAGATATTGATTTATACATACATATCCTTTTTGAAGACATTGTTCCAGCACTACAAGGAATTACCTTTTAGCTGGCAGCTATAAATACATCCTCCAAAGCTTTTGTCATCATTCTTGAAAGCCAGACATTTCAGTGTGTTGGGGAGAAATAAGACCAGTGAACTTCATAGTGATGGGTCCATTGCCAGGCTTCATTTACGCTGAAGTGAATTCCTTGATCAGAAGCAGTGCTGTGAGGAACACTATGAATAGTGAAGAATTATGTAAATCCGCAAAAGAGAGATTGACACAAGCATGGCACGAAAGTGTCTAGTCCAGTAAGAACAAAGCAGTGCCGCTTCAAAGATGGGAAGAATACAGCGGAATCGATCTGCTGCCGGATAACACTAGAGCACAGTCCCATAGCCTGATGTGTTGGTTTGTGCTGCGGGTACACTGAGCACTGAGCTGTGACCATAGGCAAGTCGGCCTTGCCGAGTGGAAGTCGGTTTTGCTGAACCCCCACATAACTGTAACCCTGTCCAGTTTGTCCACGAGTGCTCTGGGTGACGAGAGCGGTGGCTGGAGAATGTGCACGGAATAGGTCGTTCCATGTGCTGGCTTACCAAGAGTCTCTTCTGATCAGGTCACCTTTTGGCAAGCATTAATTCCTAAATATTTCCATTATACCCTTTTGTAAATATGGCCTTTGTGGAAATAATCGAGGTAAAATGAGCTGTACTGGATTAGGGTAAATGTTAATCTATTGAGAACAATACTTTTAAGAAAAGAAGCATAAAAGAAAAAAAGACAAGTGACAACAGAAGGGAAGTTTGAAATTACAAAGCTGCAAAGGGATGTGAAGGATTGCCGCAACCACAGGGAAGCTAGGACGATAACAGTATGGGACACTGTGTGCCTGCCGGTATCATGATTTTAGTCTTCTAAGCTCCAGAAATGTATAAAAGTATATTTTTTGTTTCTAAGTCACTCAATTTGTAACTATTTGTTGAAGACACACCAAGAAACTAATATAGCTAGAATCTTATATAAAGAACTTCATTCACTGAATTTCCATTAACTTGAGAAAATGTTTTACATGTGATGAATACTTTTGATTCCTGATTTTTATTTATCATTGTTCATAGTGATGATTTGGGATACTGACGCCCTGCAGTGATGTACAGGTAGGTAGATAACAGGGACACGGGTGGGTATAATTGAAAGGGGGAAGAGAAAATAGTGTATGTGTTTGTGTGTAAAAAAGTCAATTATTCTTCTTCTCAATGATTAAATTCTTTAATACTTAGCCGGAAGGAGCTCTTTTAAGGTGTTTCCAGTGTCATTTGATACATTTCCACAAATGTTAAATGGTATCACTATTTTTATGAATATATTTGTTTTAGCATAAGAGAACAGATATCAAAATTTCTAAAATAAATGTGTTATTGCTATCACATCATTATTGCTCCAATACTGTTTTTAGTAAACAGTGCTAAAGCCTGTATGCATGTCTATCTCCTTTTGTATACATGAATACATATAGACATATATGCTTCAGCACATATATGACTACCTTTATTTCCCATTCAGCTGTAATACTACTGGAATGCACTCACATTTTTGTTATATCTGTATCTCTTTTCCCTAATGTTTAAAGCATGATTCTCATTGGCAAAAAATGTTAACTTCATTCTGTAACATATCTATACTACACCAAAATTAGTTATAAGTATTTACTGTATGTAATATTGGTAATAATACCCCCAAAACAATTTACAATTTCATCTTAGATTTTTCTTTTCATACAAAATATTACTTAGGATCTACACACAATACACTGTATTTTATGTTCCATTAAAAATTATTTGTTCAACTTTGCCATCAGCTAGATAGAGATTAGGTTAATTTATTTTAATATTAGGATATTAGTGATATAAAGATCACTCTGTTCCTTTTGCTTATGCAGAAATATTTGCATTGTCCAAAACTCAAAAGTATGTAGAAGCACTTATTTATACAAATCTATTTAAAAATCTCTTTCATTATGTTCACTTTCTCACTATAATGAATTGCTTCTCTTTATTTTTCCTTAAATTCACAATGTTTCTATGCACAAAAATCCCTAGGTATCTTTTTTTTCCTCTCTGTTTTGACAAAGCTATCATAAGTACTCTTCAAAATTATGAAACTGTTATATGATAATATCATATAGTGTTTTACATCATTATAGCTCTTAATTTGGAGGGATGCTGGGGATTGAACTCAGGGCCTTGTGCTTGCCGGGCAAGTGCTTTACCACTGAGCTAAATTGGCACCCCCAGCCCTAAATTTTGTGACTGTACCATATGTTATATAGATAGCAGCAATAACAGTTCTCCCTCATGAATTTTTGAGCTGCTTTTAGTGTCTGTTTATTTCAGTAGTACTACAATGAATAACAATGTATATGTTATATAACATATATGGAGGTTGGATATATACAAACACAAAAGTATATAGTTATACTTAGCCAGCAGTTGTTAAACATTTTAAAATACAAATCTTAATATTGTGTATATGTATAAGCAAAGTATGAGAATTTTGGTTTCCCAACTCTATCCACAGAGTAGATAAACCAAACTTTTGGTTTCTGACAGGTAAAAAAATGATGACTTCATGAATTGCAGATATACTTTCTCTTTTCATGAGTGATATTTTCCTCCACACTTTGTAATTTACATTGTTTGCCTAAGAACGAATGGTTAAAAATTTTTTTTCAATTATGTGAGTGTTTTACTAGTTAATTTTTAGCAATTTTTTTTTCTTTCTTTTTTTTTTTGTTTGTTTTGTTTTTGTTTGCAGTTTGGCCAATATTATGCTACCTCTTTTAGTATTTTATATGAATCAAATAGGACAAAATCATTTTTTTATTTAGTTTATTTAATTTTGTGAGTTATACATCCTCAAATATTCTTCCTATGGAATAAAAGCGTGGTTCTAAGACTAAGTAAAGAAAACATGTTACTAACTCTTCAACACATTCTCTAGTCTAATGTGTAATATTCTTTGTTTTAACAGATAAAAACAGTAATTTTTCTTGCATCATTGTTTTAAATAATCTTGAACTTCTAAATATTTTAAGATTTTAGATCAAACAATATTTATTTCCATTACACTAGCAAGCACAAGGCCCTGAGTTCGATCTCCAGCACCACACACACACAAAAATATTTCCATTACAGATGCAAATAAGTTATATTCATTTTAATATACATCATGAGTACAATTGTTTAATGTTACGTCTTTTGTTCTCAGCATAATGGATTTTAATATGACTTAATAGATCATTTCACAATTTTGACAGCCTTTTTCCTTTTTACACTAGGGACTACAAAATACACTTAGATGTTCAGGTTGAAGTTAATTCATTTTCCATATAATGTAGAAGTATGTGAGTCATACATTATGTAACATAAATTACATACCACTGAGCTCATTTTCATGTAATGTTTACAACACAGGAGTCCAATTATGAGTTATCATTGAAGTTATAAGTACCTTAAATTATTAAGAGATTTTAAAATGATGATAGAAATGTACAATTGGAAATTAGGTTGTTTTACTCTAACTTGAACTATTTTCTCCTCCAACATTAGGTCATTTGCTGTTTGTTTTTTGTTATGTGATTGAAAATAAAAGCCAATCAGAAAAAAAATATATGAAGAAGTTTATAATATGAATGTAGAATATCTATCTTTATTTAAAAAGTTAATAAATCTCATCAGTTTGAATAAACCTAGGTTGCTTTCACATCTTGGCATTTAGGAATTTGCTGCTATAAATAAAAAGAAGCAAAAAGATGTATCATGTATGGGTACAAATCCCCTATGATGAATGTTATCACTATGTACATCTAAAATGTACCATTAAAATAAAGTATATTAAAAAAATGAAGTTAATAATACTGTGTTAGATAGTGAATTTTTTTCTGAAAGACTATAAAGACTATAATTCACATCTTTCAGCATGCACACACCTAAAATTAACTATAGGAAGTGATTATTTAACTTTTACATAGTGATCATTTCATTCTGTGTGTTTACCTTAAAACCTCATGCATTTAACACATGCAATTTTATTTGGAAAAAAACAAAAACAATAGTGAAGGGAGCTTTCTGAGGAATCTCCACAATGATTTCCACAGTGGTTGGACCAGTCTACATTCTCACCAACAGTGCAGGAGGGTTCCTTTTCCCCCCACATCCCCGCCAGCACTTGTTATTGGTTGATTTATTGATAATAGCTATTCTTTCTGGAGTGAGATGGTATCTTAGTGTTGTTTTGATCTGCATCTCTTGAATGACCAATGATGTTGAACATTTTTTCATATATTTATTTGCCATTTTTATTTCTTCATCTGAGAAATGTTTATTCATTTCAGATGCCCATTTTTGGATAGGGTCTTTAAATTTGGGAGGTTTGATCATTTTGAGTTAGGACAAAGGGGTAGAATAGATATTTTGTTTAAAAAAGAAAAAAGAGAGATAGTATTCAAAAGAGAACTAGATAGGGAAAAGGGGGATTAAATAAGAAGGTTAAAAGAAAAGTAAGATGAAAGGGGAAAAAATGGTAAAGTGTAGCTACACTTGTTGCACATAGAGAGGGGTGGGTCAATGGAAGGGAGGGGAGGGGAAGGGGGGAAGGGGGGAAAACCAAGATGTATCATGCACAGATACAAAATAACCATGCTGACTATGATCATTATGTATACAATGTACCAATACATGTTCTTGGTAAAAATAATAAAAAAAATTAAAAAAAAAATGAAGGGAGCTTGACTTTGTGTAGATAGCAACAATAACACCAATAGTAATACTACAATAACAACATATGTGAGAATCTTCAAGGAAAATGTAAATCCTTTCTGATTACTTTCATGTGTGTGATTAATCTGGGGCTAAGGAAGTAGGCTTGAGCTTCTAGCAGGTGGCTTCCATTGAAGCCAATAAAAATATACTTGGTACAAAATGTTGAATTTCTTGCCTTCTTGCACTGATATTCTTTTCAGGAACAAAATTATTGGCATATAGTCTGCTAAGACCACATATAATGTACGGGGTAGCTTTCACAGACAGCTCTGCTATTATTGAGGACTGATAAAATCGTGCCAATTGTAGATTTACTTTTAAATTTCACTTACTTAGTAATTAACCCTCAAAATATCCCAGGCAGATAGATAACTGTGAGAGGCAATATATTTTTCAAATTAAATTTCTTTTTAAAGTAATTAAAATTAAGCTGTGGTCCTGTTACTTTGATGTATATCACAGTACGTACCTTTTCTTCTGAAAATCACTTGAAGTGAAATAGTCCGTTATCTGCCCTTCGTGCTTTCTCATCTGCACTACTGAGCGAGCACCTAGTACCTCCACTAGAGTATGTGCTGTAAGACAAAAATAATAAAAGGTCTATATGTAAAAAATACAAATTATCAATAGTATGAGTTATCTGAAGTGAACTATTCCAAGAAATTACTGATAATAAAGATTTTATGTATGCTTAAGAAAATTAAGTTATTACCTATATGATAAAAGAGTAAAAACTCATAAAAATATAATAAAATTACTAATCGTGAAGAGCATACATAAAACTAAGAAGTACATGTAATGAATAACACCATGGCTAAAGGGAATAAATTAATTACAGAGTTGGAGAGCTACATGAGGGAGACATGACAAAATAATAAATAAATATGAAACAGAATTTTTTGAACATTAACAAAATGCAAAAGAAAAGGAATACACTTTATATTAAAAGATTAAAATGTTGGGGCTGGGGATTTAGCTCAGTGATTAGAGCGCTTGCCTTGTAAGCACAAGGGCCTGAGTTCGATCCCCGGCACCACAAAAAGAAAAAAAAAAAAATTAAAATGTCACACTATCTAATGGCAGAAAAGAAAAATTGAAATTGAATGAAGACTCAAGGAATGTTCTTATTTATGTGTAAAGTTACAAAGGGAAAATAAGGAAAATATGTTTTAATCATGGTAAAATAAAATTTTAACCATCAATTATAATTAAGATGTATTTAGATCTTCTAGAGGGAAAGAAACAGTAATACATTAAAAGGAAAACATAAACAGAGGAATGGAATAAGAAAATATGGTATTTATACACAAATGGAGTAATACTATAAAGATAGATAAATTTGACTCATTTATAGGAAAATGGGTGCACCTTGAGACCATAATGTGATGTGAAATAAATTAGGCAAGCAGATTTAAGTATTACACATTTCGTCTCATATGAGAAACCTGAAATGTAAATAAAAACAAAATTAAAGGTAGATAATAAGAAATACAGAGAGATCTTTTGCAAGATGGAGGGAGACCAAGTGAGAGAGGACGAGGAGTGGAAAGGGAGGGGAGGGCAAGTGGATGAAAAGGGAGTAAACTCTGTTATGAACGTGTACCAACAGCCCATGAGGAATATAATCATTACGTATGACAAATACGTACTAATGAAAAAATGAAAATTAAGAAAAGAATTTTTCAAAAAGAAGGGAAAGCACCAGATTACATTCACATTTTTAAACTGAAATAGAAAATGTTGTAAAATTATCAGTGTAATAATTTTAGTCTAATAGGAAAATAATCTGAAATTAGAATTCTGTATTATCCCATCTTTAATTCAACATATTACCATCTATAATATGCTATCATAGTTGAAGTATTTTTATTAGGTTCTCAAAAAGAAAAAAAAATCCATAAGGAATCTGTACAAAATATGAAAATGAATAGAAATTAAATATAGTCTTAAAGTTTACCTGTTTAAATGTTTCCCCATACAGGACAGAAACATACAAGTCACTAAAATAAGAAAATATTTATGAAAGCATCATATAATATATAACCTATATCTACGTGACATGAATAAAGCTGAAGAAGATGACAGAATATGTTTGCTGAAATCTCGTTTGATCTGGCAAAATTATATATTTTAAGGTATTACTAATGATATTGGTTTAAGAATTACACTTAATATCAAGTGCACAATCAATTTTTTGAACATGCCATTAATAACTCAATATAACTGAAAACAAGAAAGGAATAAAATAATAATAGAAGTCATTCTTATTTATGTATTTTGGAGTATTGCTTCCTATTTTAAAAGAAAACTTGAAAGGTATATGTAGTTTGTTTTGTAGGTAAAAATATATTAAAATAAAACTTAAATTCATTTTAGAGCAAAGGAATAAAAATTGTAGTAACCAGATACATTTTATGTGGGTAACCGCTATTTTTGCCTACAATTTTCTCAGTCAAACTAACCTTTGTACATCACCTTGGAGAGGAGAAAAGGTTAACTAACAAACCAGTGATCTTTATCTAAAGCTCCTGAATTTGATCATCCTTGCTATTCCTCTCTACTTGCTGTCATAACAAAAGAAAATTGTAAATTGGAACACTTAATTCTGTGAAACTTGCTACTGAAAAAGTAATTTTTCTATGCTCTTTCTAAAGTGAATGCATTTTAATTTCAAAATAAAATTGTGCTGGCTGGGGATTTAGCTCAGTGATTAGAGTGCTTGCCTTGCAAGCACAAGGGCCTGAGTTCGATCCCTGGCACAAAAAAAAAAAAAAAATAAAAAATAAAAAAAAAAAATAAATAAAATTGTGCTGATTTCTACTGTTTCTGTCCTACTGAAAGAATCCATAATGAGTTTCTATCATTGCTTATTTCACTTTCATGTTAGTATAAATTAGCACTTCATTAAAAAGCATTCATTCACTTAATGTTTTCCTTGAAGGAGTAAGCAACTACAATCAAGAGCAAATCGTAAAGGGTTGGTGTGTCTTTAGAATATATCATGTAATTCTTGTATTATATGTTTTGGAAATAGAGTGAATATTACAGCCAATAACTTCCACACATGCAAAAATCTTTTAGGAATTGAAAAAATAAGTATATATATACATATGAAAATATGGTCAAAAAGAAGTTCTATTGCATCACATACATCACATGCATATGACTAAAGAATGCATGATAATGAATAGTCAGAGTAACTTTTAAAATAGACTGTGTGTTCATATATATTTATATATATATATAAGAACATGACAATGAATATTCAGAGTACCTTTTAAATATATATATACATAGACACATAGTTTATTTCTGACACTTAAAATTCTTTTATTCATATCGATGACCTAATTATCTGGTATACACATTTTTATCCTTGACTAATTAGTATCCATATATATTATTAATTACAGTACTTAGAACATTGCTAGGTATATAATGAATTTCTTACAAATGCTTTTAAATTGGATTGCTTAGGGCTGGGGATTTAGCTCAGTGGTTAAAGTGCTTGCCTTGCAAGCACAAGGACCCGAGTTCGATCCCCACCACCAAAAAAAAAAAATTGGATTGCTTAACAAGCAGACATTGAGATGGCCATTAGTTCCAAGAAGCCTATTAGATATTTGCATCTGTGAAAAAAGAGTACAGAGACAGAAGTGGGCAGTGTACCTGGGCATGCTTTGTAATGACATGACCAGGGCAATGGGGAGTGCCTTTCAACATCGTTCCAATTTGGGATGAGAGGACTAATGGGCCCCGATGGGTTATTGAGTGCGAACCGGCCAAGGAAAGAGGCATGACGTTGGGTGATACAGTTTTCTTTTTTTTATCAGTAAAAGTTGAAAAGACAATAAATTGTTGAGAACGATGATACATAATACACACACGCACAAACACACATGCAAATATATGTCATATAAATCAGAAAGACAAATTTCTCATACTTTTTAGAACCTCATTAAGAATTAATTGATGAACATAAGTCACAAATATATGAAAGTGATTTATAGATTAGAAAACTGATAAAATGCATGTTTTAAAAGTCATATCTATTTCATTAAATGCACAAAAATGAATACTGAAAGAGATACTCATTATTCATGTTCAAAGACACATGTCGTGAAGGAGTCAGGGATTCACAAACGCACATGAAATGCGATTTTTGAAAAGGTTACAGTTATATGACTGCAAAGTGATTTCAGAGTCACCAAAAGAACATAAAGATCGCAAAAATCTGCATGTTACTACCACAAATTATATGTCAAAGGCCTGTCAACCACCATTTCATGGGAAATCAGACATGCTCTAGTCAAAGTCAGTGAGTAATTAGTACTTACTCTGAAAAGGATTCGAATACTACATTCAAATAAATAAATGTGAAATAAAATTATACAAGCTAAGCTTATCTATCTAAAAATTAAGATATAAAGAATTCTCTCATAGTGGATTAAAAAAAATCTGTTTTAAAATATGAAATCCTGGAAATTATGCCGCCAAAACTATATATTTGATCTTGGAAAATGCTAATATCTAAGCAATAAGCAAATATTATTCAGTATATTAATGCAAAATGATTGTATATGTGTGCATTGTTCATGAATCTGTCTGTTTCTACGTGTGTCTGCATGTAAACACATAAAATCACAAGTGCATATAGATAGATATATTGTATTATTTGTTATGTATCATTCTCTCAAAAAATCTTTTAAAACACATATAAAATATTAAATTTGAGCATATTAGTTGGGGAGCATGTAATATTTCAACGCATGTGATATTTGGTAATATTTAATTTAAGTTAAACGTATCTATGTCCTCAAATATTTTATGGTAGAAAAATTAGACTATTTTCTTCTAGCTTTTTCAAATGCATGATAAATATTTGTTAACACACAGCCACTCTTATATTCAAGAGCACATCAGAACTTATTGTAGATTTGCACCCATTAATCAACCTTTTTCCATCTCTCTACTTCCTTATATAATTTGAACTGTTTAGTTGATAAAAAGTCAAATGATGTCTTCATGATTTTGTGCCTTGCTTAGTTTTGTCTTGTTTTGCATAAAAGAGTAAAGCGAATATTCTATTTTTATAATTCTGTTTTACAAAATATAACTTATAGTGGTCTTAAACAACATGCAACTTTAGTAACATGCACCCTTCCTATAATTCTGAAAAGCTTTAACAATTATTAATGCACAATTTGTATTCACTTGTCCTAATGGCACCTATATGAATTATGTATTGACTATTGTGTACTATTCTTGTTTTCAAATTGTATACTACACTCACAGGTAACTATAATCACTTGGCCTTCATCTATTAGTGAAATTCCTTAATGACTATTAGAAGAACTATCTGAAGAAATTCTCTTTCCTCTATCCATTTGTCTGAAAAAAAAATCCAATTCTTGTAACATTCATGTATTTCCTGGGTCAAAAATATTCTAGTTCATGTAAATAATATGCTATTTTTACACACAAATATTTTTAATCATCAAATGCCTTTCTCAAATCGCTTTGTTACGTCCGAAGGTGGACTGTGACCTGCTGTCCTGTTAGAAAATACAATTCCTGGCGATCGTAAACCCAGCTACACTAAAGAATTAAAAAAAAAAAAACAAGTTTAAATTAAGAGAAGACAATTTATTTAGAGGACAATTTATTTAAAAGTGGTGAAAAGGGGGGGGCAAGGAGATGATAGATAGCTACTCGATGAATAGGGAGTATTCGAAAGCGAAATACTCATGGGCCTTCCGTTGTAGCCCCTTTTTATTGAGGTTTTCCCCTTGGGTTGGCCCTTGGAATCTGATTGGCTCTTGGGCTTGTCTGTCACCTCTGCCTTGATTTCCCTCAATTCTGTGACCTCTGTCTTTTGGCAGAGGGCAAATTTATGGGCGGGTGCCTTAGGGGTAGTTAAAGAGTCAAAAGGGAGAGTTTGCTTTCTGTATGTTAATCAGATTACCTGGGGCCTTCTTGGAATTAGTCTCTTTGCCTTTATCTCCTTAACTGTTGGAATGTAGCTGTTGTCGGGTGGGAAGGGGAATTCAGAAAATATATCTCCAGGTTCTTTATTTGCGCAGGCAATGAATTGCAGGAGTGAATTTTAGGGCATTAGGAAAGTTTATTTAAGTAACAAAAGGGAGACTGGTTTGACCAGATGGGTAAAATAACTAGCCCATGCTGCAGTTAGGAATCTGGAAAGGCCTGGGAGACTAGGGAGGAGGGTTTCAGGGGGCAAGAGGGCAAGCGCGCAAGGCAAAAAGGGAGAGAGAAGGGGCGAACTCATGGTGCCATTCACATTTATCTGGATTCTGTTATTTTGTGAGAGTTTGTCGATCCTGTGAGAAGAGAGGCGATTGGAATTTCACGCCCCAGGCTGACGTCAGGTCAAAGCCACTCCCCAAGGTCACGTTCATCTTCCTACCCAGGTCAGGCCACACCCTATTCCTATATCATAGCTGCTTTTATGTTTAAAGTCTGAGGAGGCCTTTACCCCATCTTTTCCCTACCTACGGGGACCCCTGTCCCCACAGCTTTAAGTTATATGAAGAAATCCTATGTAATTTTGATTACTAAAAAGAATATTCTCATTAAGATGAGGAAACATCCTTTGAGATTTTCTAAAATAAAACAGAAAGTAAAACGTGATTATTCAACTTTGTGATTGAAACGAATTTCCTATCTACTTTGGTAGATTAGGAGGCATTATTTGTTCATTTCTGATGGAAAGAATCATATTCCCTTGATAGAAATTGGTGTATCCCTTACTGTGTCTCCAAGGATTGATGTTTGAATGATTTTCTTCATGAAGAATAAAACTGTCCTACCTTTGTATAAGGCAAAATCATCTTTCTTCATTGCTGTGCCTTTAAAGTCACAGTGGTATTCCACATTGTTATGAATGTAGTGAAAAGGGTTTGCATGGAAGGATTAAGGGGGCAGGTATATAGTGAGGCTGTAAGATGAGAGAATAAGAGAGAGGCCACTTTGGAAGGCATGCTGAGCAGTCTATTCAAACAAGGTCTTGACAAGGACTTGATTCAGAGCACATGTGTTGTGGTGACTCATCTGCACCTGAGTGAATAACATTTTATCGCCTCTAGCCAGGGCTCAAAACAGTATATTTTTTTTAACTGCATCTTACTGTGGAAGTAATAATTATTGCCTAGTATATGACAAATGTTGTTTCATTAGTATCTGCATGTAATATGAAAATGTATCTCTGAATCGTAGAATTATAGCAGAGAATTTCCACCTCTACGCCAAGTGCAATGGTACATAGATGAATTCCCCACAGACAGAGTGAAGAGTCTTGATTTAGACTCTTACAAAACTAGAGTCTTTCAACTTACTACGTGAAATGGATAACAACAATACAACTATACTGTAGGGACAGGGGTCCCCAAAGTTAGGGAAAAGATAAGGTAAAGGCCTCATTAGACTCAGAAAGCCAGACAGCTATAATCAAATAGAAACATCTATAATCAA
>QZML01000186.1:1163113-1180242 GCA_016801275.1 Hystrix brachyura | reverse complement strand
AAATAGAAACATAAAGGCAGCCAGATTCCAACAGGCAGAGAGACAAAGGCAAAGAGACTGGTTCCGGGAAGGTCCCCAGGTAATCTGGTTAACATAAAGAACACAAACCCCCCCCTTTTGATTCTTAAATCTCTGCATTACCTGGCCCTGAGCCACCCACCCGAAATTTTAAAGAAAAGTCACACAGCTATGAGAAATCGAGACAGAGATAACTGATAAGCCCAGGAGCCAACCAAATTACGACGGGCTGACCCAAGGAGAAAACCTCAATAAAAAGGGACTACAACAAAGGGCCCACGAGTGTTTCGCTTTCAAATGCTCCCTACTGGTCGAGTAACTATCATCTCCTTTTCCCCCTTTTTCACCACTTCTAAATAAATTGTCCTCTAAATAAATTGTCTTCTTTTAATTTAAACTGGGTTTCTTTAATTCTTTACTGTACCTGGGTTTACGGTCGCCGGGAAATATATTTTCTAGCAGGACAGCAGGTCACAATCCACTTCCGGATGTAACATATATGGTATATTTTGTTCACAAAATTGAGAATGACCCAACGATAATTATGCTTTTTTAAAATTTTGGTGGGTGATGGAGCTATAATCTGTTTCATTTTGGAAGGACTATTCTGACATTTTACACACAGACACGCGCGCGTGCACACACACACACACACACACACACACACACACACACACACACACACTGACTCCTGGATGCTTCCCTTAGAGGAAAGATACCTGAATTTTCATGAGGCTTCTCTCAGCCTTCAGAATGTATAAGTCTTAGCAGCCCATTTGGAGAATCTGTCTGTTTCTTCCCGCCAGGTCTAGACTTTATAAAAGTGATAGATCAGTATACTATATTTCGAAACAGTGAAATGATCAGCAGCCCTGCAGATTAATTAGAACCTTAAATAGGAGGTTTGATATCTACAGAGGTAGGAAAATGAAGCTAACCCGTATTTCCTGATAGACAGACTCAATTGCACTTGGTGTTTTCCCTTAAAGAATGGAGAAAAAGCTCTTGGCAGATGGGTAGTTTCATACTAAGGGATGCATTAATTTTCTTCACTGAAATTTTTCAAGATGCATCTGTCTCCTGCACAGACCAATCAGGTGAGCTAAATATAGATGTGCTTTCTATACTTTTCAAGTGTTTGATAGAACTTACTTATGCATTCACCCAGGAACACTGTATCACTAACATTTTACTATTTTGTTAAGGAAATTGGTTTCTGGAAGGTTCCATTTCTCTCATCCTACCTTAATAAATCTTACTTTTAAGGTCAGTGACATAAGATCTAATAGAATTGGTTAACCGCTCAATATATCTAACTTGAATAAGCATCAAGGAAAGTACACGTTGACTGAGCCGATGAATGCAGCAAATCTGTGGTGAGATCAGTCACAAGACCCACTCTGACTAGGGATCCCAAGGGGTCAACTTCCAGATCATAACAGGTTTATCAGACTCAGTATCTAGCAACTACTCGAATCAATGCCAGTCACTGGGAAGGTTTCTTCTCTGAATACTTGTTAGTAAATGGCCAAGTCTGTTTCAGTGGAAGGATGATACAGGTTTAGAATACATAATTAAAATATTAATATAGAATTTCTCCCTAAATCTTAAATCCCAGCCTTTTAAGTCTTCCTAGGTGACACCTCTTCTCAGAATGTAATCAATTCAGATATTTGCATGAAAGGTCATAATTTTTCATCATTATGATTCATATCAATATTATTTTTCTTGATACCTAGATTTATATTTTAACTATGCAAAAAAAAAATGTTGGCAGATGGCTGGTCATTTCTTTCTGTGCTGGAAACAACAATTATTTACTATCGATATCCCGTTATCCCAATCATTAAGTGATGATCCTATTTGCTATGACCATTTAGGTAATTATGTCACCTATATTACATCACTTTTCTTTCATTCTGATGGACTAGGATTTAATCGCACGCACTGAAATTTATTAGCTGATTTTAGTCATCACTTATGCTATTTCCTGCCCTAAAGGAAATAGCTATTGCAGTGTTTTCAATGATGATGATATGGCCTATTATTCAACGTTGTTGTGAATTAAAAAGCCAAATAAAAAGCCAAATAAAATGAGTCTCTTCTTTAGAGACAGAGTCTTGCATGTAGTTCTGACCAGTGAACTCACTGTGTAACCCAGACTGGCCTCGAACTCATGACAATCCTTCTGCCTCAGCCTCCCAAGTGCTGGGATTACAGGTGTGCAGGACCATGCCTGGCTGATTTTTTTTTTTTTTAATATATTTTCCCTACATTTTGGGGTTCTTTGTATTTTATGTTACAAATAATTTCAGACATCATAATTATAATGATTGTATTTTTTTTTATTCTTGATTTAATCTACAAGCCAAGTAAAGGTGTGGAACCATTCTTAATTGCATAAACTGAGATACTTAATAACCAGTCAACTTCTTTCAATTTCTCATTTGGATAAGTAGCTTAATTTTCCATTGTTTCTTTTTAAAGTAGTTTAATACCAATTACTGTGCCAGGAGTGGTGGCACAACCCGTAATCCAAGCCCTTGGGAGGCAGAGACAGGAGGACCTCTGGGAGTTTGAGGACAGCCTGGCCTACATAGTGAGACCCTGTCTCCAAAACAGAACAAAACAAAACAAAATAAAACAAAATGAATATCTATCAGCATATATATTGTCCATATCCCTGAAAATAAGAAAAGTATTGTGATGTTCACTATAGAAACTTTTTATTAGATGCCCCTTACCCATTAAGTGGTTGTTTGAAATTTGAATCAAAGAGAAATGGAAGTGGGAACAAGAAGGATTGGTATTTCTTTTTCTATTTCTTTGTCAGTTTCTGGGGAAACCTTGAATTTAAGTTAGGAAAATTCAAAGAAAGTGCAAAGAGAAATTTCTTATGCTAGCAGGACAGGTTCATGGGTTTTGCGATGGTTGTGGTACTTATCGCTACCCAATTGCATCCAAATACCCTCATTTTACTTCCTGGAGTTCAGCTCTTTCCCATCTAACTTTCAGATGAGCAAGCAGGTAAAACCAAGCACTAAAGCTTTAGTACTCATTAATCCCCAACGCTCTTTTTGGTAGGAGATACACTTTAGGTTCCCAGGTGGATCCCCGAAAGCAGAATCTCGGTAGAATACTACAAGTGCTGCCATGCTGAGACAGTCCACACAGCAGCACAGGTGGCGCTGGAAGACTGCCAGATGGTGCGTCTAGTAGACACACTGGACAAAGACATGATTCAAGCTCTAGGTTACGTGGTCCAGTACACATGAGATTTCTTCATGGTACTTAGCTGCATAAGATTTAAAATAATGAGCTTCTTATTTCTAGAATTTTTCATTTACTACATTGTCAGACTGTGGATTGACCATGGGTAACAACGTGCAGAAGGTGAACCTGCAGCTAAAGGGGGCTGTACGAGCAACCTGAGGATAAGCTTTATTTCGGATAGAAGGTTTTATCATAACAGTTGCCATATTTGCCAACATCTTGTCTTCAAATGGAACTTCATTTTAAGTAGTAGTGTGACTTAATTTTCTTGTCACTGTTAATAAGAAGTAGCAATATCCTGTTCACCAAGTGAAGACACACCCGACTTTCTTCCGACTCTCTGGATAACATCGCACACCTTCCCATATTAATGAGTGTCATTAAAAGTTTGATGATGCAATTATTTTACTAGACATTATACAAGTGAGAACAAAATCCACTACAGGTTGTATAATGATGGGAAATTTACCTCTTAGTGTTACATACTTACTGAATTATTAGAGTTGAAAAACTTACTTTGACCTCTCTGAGTTCTAAAGGCACAGTATTAAAATGGGGTTCCTCAGAAGCTCCTCCCTGTCAGAATCAAAAGTTGTAAAATCAGTAATTGGGGAAAAAATGAGATATTTTTGACATATTGTTTTTGTGCCCATATCTATTCTGGGCTCTAGAATTCGTGTTGGAACTTGAACCCCAATATGATTGTACTAAGAGGTGGAGCCTTAACAGGTGACTAAGTTATGGGGGAAGAGCCCTCGTGAATGGGATTTGTGACTTTATGAAAAGGCTGGAGAGACTAAGCTAGGTCCTTTTCTGCCCTTACACTTTTGTCATGAGGGTGCAGCAAGAAGGTCCTAACCAGACATGAGTGGTGACATCTTGGTCTTGAACTTCCCAGAGTCCAGAGCTATTTGAAGCAAACGAATTTCTGTTTGTACATCACAAGTTCTCAGATATTTTATTGTAGCATCATAAACAGACTAAAACAATCTGTCTGCTATAATGAGAACTTCTTTTTCTTTTGGCTTAACTAGAAAGTTCATGGAATCTTGTCCCCTTTGGTTCAATCTGCAAAGTAAATGTATGGTTTTCCCCTTTTCTTCTATTCGTCTCAATTCCAAATTTAGGTTTACTGTGATTACACCTTGTTAATAAACTGCATAAGTTTCCCTAATTGAGACCTGACGAATACAAGTTTGAGTATTCTACTTTCTTCATATTAGGACATGGTGTGTAACTTTTATTAAGTGAGATAATGCTAACATCAGCTAGATCTTACAATTTCGCATCCATTAATAGAGACCCTTGAATTCTCATCTTTATTATACATTTATGTGTTTTATTTCTTTTAAGTTATTTTGATAATATTCTGGATATTTTTGGATGGAGGTAAAATTAATACACGTAATCAATTTAGTGTACACTGGCAGGTAATTGTAGAGTGGAAAGACTATCAAAAATGATAACCTTAAACTTCTGGAAAAGTTTTCCAAGCACTTTTCTCTTGTGCCTTAGTTATTACACTAAATGCCCTAAAACTTGCAGCCCTATAAGCACTTTTGGAAAGAAATCATGCCAAATTTCAGGATTTCAAGCAGTGATTAATCAATTTTGTTATCCAAAAGATTAAATTACTACTGCAAAAGGTCAATAAATGCTAATGATTGTTATCTGGCCTTAGAGCTATGAACAGAATCCTGAAGATGATTTTTAAAAAGGAAATTCATTTTGGGATAAATGATTTAAAAAGCTGACAAAATTTGCTGCTTTTGTTGTGAAAACATTTTCTTTTTCTTACTTATGATTCAAGAGAAAATTTTTGAATGTCTGTTCTTCATGAGATGTTGTACTAAAAAGAACAAAATCAGTCATAGAGAATAAATACTGGTTTCTATTCTCATTGAAGCAGAATGGAAAGAAAATGAAACTTCACTCTTTTTATCTACAACATATATTAAATACCTAGTGCATGGAGTAGGTGGCCAGTATTTGTAAATGTTCTGACAAGTATACATAAAAGAGACTGGAAATATCTTTGGAGTTAAAATGAAGTAGCATTTCGAAACATTCTTGCTACGAAATCTGCTATTTTATCTCAGCGAAGGTTATGTTTTCACCATTGTACAAATGAAAAGAAGACCAAACAATTTATAACCACAAAGTCACAGTGACTGTATTTTTATCTGAAAAATGCACATATTTTACATAGTACCATGTCATGTTCAATCTAGAGGGATAACTGGAAATACAAAGTAGTTTTAAAATTATGACTACATTTATGAACACATTAGTAGAAATACAAAACATTTTCCATTTTTCATCACTTTGAATAGAAAGATTAAACAATTCATGAAATAGAGTGGGGATTATAATGTGATTAGATGACTTTCAGTAAGTGAAAGCTTAGAGGACAGCAAATGCAAAGGCATAGGAATGTACAGATACCTTGTGTTACTAGAGTAGTTCTGTTGGAGCCTGCCTGGGGAATGAAAGGACCTACGTGTGACTGAAGTGTGTAGTTGGCTTGTCATTACGGATGGCCATCGTAGTGAAAAGATGCTCATTCAGAATCTCTTCACTTCAATTAGTTGACAGAATGAATGTGCATGTAGGTTTCACTCAGTTTTCATGCCTGTTCTCTGGTCATTATTATCTGAATTATGCTAATGCCCGTTCATGTCAAATAGTGTGTTAACAGATGCATCATCACTGACTATAAACCTTTAGGATGCATCCTATGTGCAGGTAAATAAAATGATTCTTCATTCTGTGAAGCTACACCTGGATGATCATTTTATTGCTATTTTAAGGGTCAACATCTACCTATCGAACACACAAAAAATTACTTTCTTACTGAGGATCACATAAAACTTTTATCTTCTGATGAGTAAATTGCTGAGTTGACACATCCTGCCAAATTGTAACTCGAGCTGAATGTGGCTTTATTGCTATCATTTGTGTATTTAGTATAATTTGTCATGACATCCACCTTCACCAAGTTTCCTGAAATGACACAGACAGGGAGGTACTTCAGAAGAAAGATGTAAGTAATTTCGGTATTTGTTGATGAGAAATACCACAATTTCCTGCAAAGCACAGCACCGCATAGAAAAGCAGCAGGAAGGCCAGCAAACATATCTGTAAGCATGGAAACAGAGAAAGAAGCAGAGCAGAAAACAGAGGACAAGCACCTTGCAGAAAACTAGATGGACATTTTAACAATATAATATCCAAGTGCAAGATAGTGAGAAATAAGGGAAAGTTGCCCATAGAAATTTGTAAAAAAGGAAGGTGTTTGTGTTATTTTCTAGGGCTGCCATGAGAAAGTACCAGATTGGATGACCTAAAAAAGAGAAATAATTTTCTCACAATTCTGGAGGTTAGATATCTGGAATGAAAGGATCAGTAGAGTTGGTTTCTTCCCAAGCTTTTCTGTCCATACATGGCTATCGTCTTTCTGTGTCTTCACATGGTGTCTTAGTTAGACTTTTAGAGCCAATGGATTTAATGGAGGACATTTATAAGTTACAACATTCACCCACAAGCTAAATGCAGGAAGTGCTAAATGCCTATCTAGGCACTGGAGACCCAAAAGTTTCAATTGAGGGCTGGGAGCCCACGGCACAGTCCCATGTGGATCAGTGTCTGCAGACGATGGCTGAAGAAATCTTTACTAGAAACAGGATACGCTACTCACAGCAAAGATGACAACCAGAGCTCCCCTGAAGCAACAGCAGCCATCCTCGATGACAGCAAGGCCCCAAGCTCCTTCCTTGACGCGAACAGCCGAGTTCCTTTCAGAACTAGCGCAGTAGAGATTCTCCTGGGAAACAGCCCGCCAGCTAGCTTTTGCTCCCACTCTGCCTTATGTTGCGTCAGTAACAATCCTCAGGTGGATCTTCTACGCCCAGCATCACACCACATCTCAGTCCATCTGGGTGTTCTGGCTAAGATGACCACATTAAGTCCATCGCACATATTCATCTGCGTCCAAATTTCTTCTCTTCTTAGGATGGCATCAATCATTTTGGATGAGTTCCCACCATAATAACCTCATTTTAATTTAATGACCACTTTTTAAAACCCTCCCAAGTAATACATTGACATTCTGATGTCCTGAGTCTTAGAATTTCAACATGTGAATTTTGAAGTGCCAGAATTCACACCTTAACAACTTGGTGATATACATAGTATGACATCATGAGACTCTTCAGGAGATAGAAGCGTGTCAGAATGCTCAGAGTCTTGGGTATGTGGACAGATATACAGTGGATATAAAGAGATAAATGAAAATTTTAAATAAATTATATTTAATGTATACATTATTTATATATGTGTGTACTCCTGATGTAGTATGTTAACACTGTTAATACACTGTGGAATTTTTTTCTTGAAGGCAAAATACATGATGAAAATTGTTGAGTAGGATATAAAAACCCATAAAAGTTGATATATCTAAATAGAACCTGAGGATTCTTTTAGAGAAAGCTTGAACAGACAGTAGCTAAAAACCCATTAATAGCTCATATGAAGGAAGATTAAGGGAAATAGGACAAAAATAAGATTGGAACAAAAATAAAGATTTCACGAGACAGGTGAGATACAACAAAATGTAGAATCCAACTGAAAACTGTATGTAAACGAAAAGTGAAACTAAAACTAGTTCTTACGTTTTTAATCTATAGGACAAAGTGTAGAAAAAACAATTTGGAAAAGAGAAAGAAAAAGATACAAAATTTCGATTTGTTTCTACGGATAGAAATATCATGTAAATAGGCAAAAAATTATTAAAGTCAAAAGAGCAAGTGGTTAGAATGAAACTTCAGATGTGGAAGATGCAGAGACAGGAAAAATTAGGATGTTTCTATGAATGAAGAAGGACTGTTTAGGAAATCTTCAGAAGGTACTGAAAAGAGAATTTAATAAAATAATCATATAAGTAGACAACTTATTTAGGACAATATGATTAAATGAGAAAGAGTACAGTAAAGTATACTTAGAATTAAATAGTAAGTTTTTAAGAAGGGTCACTTGTTTTTCTCAAAAGGGCAAAGAATAGGAAGACAAAGATTTGAAATTGCAAAGTTCAAAGTTACAGATTTGTTAGAGTATTGAAATATGTTTTTCGAAAGTATATTTGTTATTATATTAGGCTCCTAAGATGTTACACATGCATCGTGGAAAACATATAAAATTGGTCAAGGAAAAATTATAGTTTATAGACATCAATTGATGAATCCCGGTATGTTCAATGGGCGTTGTGCACCTCACTAGGAAGATTTCCAAGCCGTGGGTATGCTTCGAAAGACTCTGACATAGAGAAGCTGCATGAAATTTTCCTTTGTAGAAAGTCACAAAATTCATGTGACTGCAGAGTCCTTGTCATCATCTTTTTTATCATGTAACTCACAAGATTCAGAACTACTGTGTACAGAAAATGTGAAGAAAACCAGGATTCTAAGTGTTATACTTATCATATGTTAGTGAGGAATGAAGAGGTTGGTATATGAGACAGAAAGAGGTACAGTATTACATTAAAAAAAAAAAAAATAAAAAAGTATGTTCTGGTTCCTGTAGCGCAAGTCGGTAATCTCAGTACTCTGAAGGCTGAGAGGAGTGAAATGCAAGTTGGAGCCTGGCCCAGGCAAATGAGGACCATAGCTCAGTGTTGTGGAAATGCTGCAGAAACGGACTGCGGAGAAACCAAGCTCTACTCAGAGAGTTGGAGAACTCAGGTTTATTATGCGGGCGGGCCCAAAGGAGTTTGTGCTCCAGAGTCTGGGCCGGAACACAGGGAATACAGGGCTTTTATAATGTCTTAGGTCTCAGTATTGTAGATTAAGCTGTAGTTCTAGGTCTGTACGGTAAATTTCAGTCATTGTTAAATGTTCTACTTCTGGGAAACTAGGCAAATAGGTGACCCTGTTAAGCAAAACCACAGAGGTGGGACCAACAGTCAGGAGGCGGGCTCAGGGTTAGGTCAGCTGCAGGCATGATTACTGAGGCAGAAGGCAGGCCAGGGTGGGGTTAGGTTGTGGCTGGCTGAATATATTCATAGAGCGAGGGGATGTTGATCCAAAGTCTTTCCATATCAAAAGCACTGAGTTCAATCCTTGGTATTTGAAGAAAGGAAAGGAAAGAGAGGAGAGGGGACGGGAGGGGAAGGGAAGGGACGGGAAAAGTGTGCAATGAAGACTTTTTAAGGAATCTTTTTCTCTGAGCTAGTAAGTGAGAAAGTTTGTTTAAAAGATAATACACACAATGTTATAGAAGAGTCTCAGAGTCCACTAGGAAGTTCATTTGGCTGATTTTCTACATAAGTTTTGCTCAATTTACCTTCTTTTTTTAATTTTTTAAAATTTTATTTTAATGGTACATTTTAGATGTACATAGTGCTAACCTTCATCATAGGGGATCTGTACCTGTACATGATGCATCTTGCTGCTTCTTTTGTTCGGTTCCCCTCCCCTCCCTTCACCCCTCCCTCCTTATTTACAAAACCTTGTTTCCATTTTTTCCTTCTTTTCCTTATTTCTCTTGTTCCTCTGTTCCTTCACATTTAAAAGAAATACTAGTTCCCACTCTTGGGACTAAGAGTTGGAAGGATCAGGGAGGAACGGGAGGGGTAGGAGACCAAAAAAAAAAAAAAAAGAATTAACGTGTTAGGTACAGGTACCAACTCTCTGTGATAAATGTAATCATTATGTACTAAAAACATATACTAATTAAAAAAGAGAGAATTAAAAATAAGAAAGGGAAAAAATGAGAAGAATACTACTTTTATTAAAACAACTTATTAATAGGAAACACTGGTATACAGGCATTAATGTGAAGAAATATGTGATGCTAAATTACCTTCATTTTGTTCAATATATCATTTTGTTCAATATATTTTTTTGCAGATTAAAACTATATTAGTTGTTATTTACAAAAAGAAGAGAGAGAGAAAACATATGTTTCAAGTGAGCAAAAGTGTAACTAGGAGCAATGACAATTACTGTGGGTCCTAATGACTTGTATATTTACAATATATTAGAAATGTAACGTGTCCTAGCCTTATACGTAGAAATATTAGCCCAAATCTGTAGAATTCAAATTGGTAACTTAGGAAAATTTCCTACTTTTTGTTTGCTCATTGTACTTCATGGTATTTCTTGTTTTCCAAATGTTTAAATGAATACTCAACTGCTCCTGACTCCTCAATTTCTCCTATATCACATCACCATATAGCAAGTCTATTAAAAAAGTACATCAGCCCTGCCCAGCCTCACTATTCCACTGCTTAGAATGTGATGGACGCCACCCGCATCCCTTGCCTAGACCTCTGTGCTGGTACCCTAAATGCCATTTTGTATCTCCTTCTCTGCCCTACATTTTATTTTCAAGTCAGTAGCCACTACGAACTTTTGAAATAAAGACTTGGGCTCAAAATCTCCTATAATTTCTCATTGTTTGTTTTTAAAAAGTTTGTAATGTGCTTGTAATATGCTACAAAACCCCATTTCAGTACTCGAGGATTATTTTACCTGAAAACACTTCACAGTGTCTAGAGACAAATTTCAGTGTCATTCCGTGCATAGATTTATTCTACTGACATCTAGGAAGTAAAGTCCAGATAAGAGTCAAAAGAACTAAATGAATTAGTCTCCACATAATAGCCTAGTGGGAGAAGCCGTACGCAGATGATATGACTTCTCTGATGTCACTTTTCTCTAATCTCTTGCCCCACTCATCAGCTCCACACTGCTCTGCTGGTCTCTTTTGCCTCAAACACACCAGAATCCTTCATTCAGATCTTTGCATCGGTTCTTGCCTCTTTTTAAAGTTCTTACTGGTCAAACACCTTCTTCTTATTCAAGTCATTGTTAAAATGACATTTTCTCAATCAAGATGTTAATTGCCATCTTCCTTAGAATTGCAAACTATCCCCTCGCCCTGGCACTGACAGTGTTGCTATGCTACTTCTTTATTTTCCATAGCTGTTAACATTGTCTCACATACTAACATATAATGCACAGTCATTACGATTATTGATAAATTTCTATCCTACCCAAATGTAAGCTCCCTGAAAATAGATCTGTGTTTGCTTTACTTCATAATTTACATCAGATAGTTGGCAAAATTAGACAGTCAATACGTACTTGTAAACTTTGTTCGACTTCATTTCTTGCATTTTCTTTCCAAGACAATTTAGACTATACATTTTTGCTGGTTAATATGAGAAGTGAGGCAACTTTTATCTTCTATCTGAGTTAGTATGATATGAGGCTATCACACATACATGTTCATCTTTTGCTTTTGTTTGCCTTGACTTTTCCCTACAGATAGCTGAAGTTCCTAAGCAGATATAGCAGTATGCAAGGGACTGCGGAAAATAAAACAAGGGGATCATTATTATCTTAATGGCAAAAAGAGTGAAACCCCAATCCCTGCTACCCACTCCTTAGTAATCTCATAAAGTACCTTTAAAGAAATCCCTGATGTGATGTCCTAATATAATTGTCTGAAATTTCTCCATTTACTTATTTATATCTCAGTAAAAAAATTGCAATGTAGGTCATCACTAAGACAAAGGAGACGATACATTTGGGTATTGGAGACTGATGAGTTGCTAAGCTGTGCTTGTTAACATGCAGACCCTTGAGCGAAGATTATATTTGCATATTTCTCTTCTTGTCCAGGATGGCACACATTTCTCTCTTGCCTGCCTAGTACTATTATCATGTTTAAACATTCTTGTCCTGGGAATTAAATTTTCACAGGTCTTTTTTGGTTTTGCTCTACTTCTTCACTCTAATTTTGCTATCTTCAGTTTATGTTCATATAATGTATCATTAGTTAATTGTTGAAAACAGCATTTTCTTTGATTTTTTAAAAATCTTTTTTCTTTGGGCTTAAATCATCAGATAGGAAATGTTAGGATACGACCATGGGATACAGCGCTCTTTTAATATTTATGATTTACTCTATTTTCTCCGCTCCTGTTTATATAGAATGTTTATTACCCTAAACATTTAAATCTTGTCTATTTTCCCCAGTCTGTGCTTTCATTTCTACTCAGAGAAAATGTAACCATGCAGCTGTCATCAAATATAGTGTATATTAATCTCAACCATTCCATGTGTAGAGAATTATTACCCCAAAACACAGGAAATGAGTCCAAATAGGAGATGTGCCTGTAAATAGATGTTTAAGATATAAAATTGCAGACTTACACTTTAATGGGAAAGTTTTCAAGGGAAGAAGAAGGAGGAAAAATGAAAAATGAACAAGTGAGGAAACATAAAACATAAATACGTGTTGAAGGGAAGAAAATAATTAATACAGGATTGTAATATGATTTAATGGAGTTTGGCTCCAATGGTGGAATAAGATTCATTCTGATATATTCCTTCAGTTCCCAACATTTAACAATAATAAGAAAATAACAAAAGAAACAAGAAGTCATAGATTCCCTGAAAAACAAGATGGTTATCTTTGGCCAGAAAATTAGGAAGACATTCAAAATAATAAGTGTGAAGGATATCAAACAATACCTCTAGGTGTAACCAAGAAATGGTGGAGTTGCAGAAATCATTACCACTGATTTCTTAGCAAACTCCAATCCAAATACTATAGGTCAAATACTGTACCAACATAAGTATGTTGAACATGTAATAACTATGAATCATTAAGAATAGAGAGAACACAGTAGTACCTTGGTTCATGAACTTAATTATTTCTGCAATTCTGGTCACAAACCAAGTTGGATGAGAACTGAATTAAATTCCATGGTTAGGTTCAATGTTGACCTTATGGGGAAAATTGGTTCGGTTCTACTCCAATCACTTTTTGACTAGAATCATGGAACGAATTAAATTTCATGGAACTGAGGTACCTTGGTATTTTAAAGGCTACACAGGAGGAAAAAAAAAAAAAAAAAGATGGCCTCCAAAGAACAATATTTGGCAGATTTTTTAATATTAGTAGCGCATACCAGGAAAAATAGAGTTGCATCTACTCTTTAGAGGACATATCTTCTCAGGATTCCACAGCCCCCATGACTTTCTTCTTTCTTTACTTCCATAGCAGCCAGCACGGATGTGTCTGTTCACTTAATCGGTATTATCCACAAAATTCATTTCCAGCATTTGAAAAAAATGACATTGATTTTATAATTTGGTTAGACATAAATGTGGCCGTTGAAAGGACAGCAGTAGTTACAAGTGGAACTTTCAGAGGGTGAGTAACACTTACCTGTGAAACTGCCCAGAGTTTCTTGCCTTGCTCTTGCTTATGAGTTAATGGTAGATGACACTTTGCTTCGGGGATTTATCACTCAAATTAGCAGAGACATAGAAGAAATGCGGAGGTTATGCTATACTTTCTACATGTCACGGGGCATACAAATGAACACTGTGTCTTATCTGAAGGAGGCAAAAGTTATTTATGAGAAAACGTCATTTGAGGTAAAAAATATATATGTGACATATGCTTGGTTTTGTTGTCTTGATAATTTGCTGGATTCTTTCAGGCGATAGAACACTTCCTGGGTTTGTAAGTCTGATTTATTGGAAGTACAGTAGAGAAAACTCATAAATCTGTTACTCTTAAAAGCTAGTCTTAAATTACTTGCACCTGAAACTCTACAGATTCAAAGTCCGAGTCAACCCACAAAACAAAATACCATGAACAGCTGAGAAGCTTGTTTATGCCCAAAGAAATATTGAACAGAGAGCAGAATACAAAAGTTGTAAATACCACATATGACTCTACTAGTTCTAGAATCAAGGACTCCAGTGGCTAACTACATTAGTCCTCATTTCAATATGAATATGTTCCTGTATATTTTAGGCAATGTTTTTCTCCCTTATCTCAATCCCTTGCCATCTCTCCAATGCAATATAACATGAAAGCAGTTGATTATATATCTTAGCAAATAATGTACTGAGAATACTAAGGGAAAATGTGATTCAGCAAGAAAAATGAATATTATTAAGATGCATAAAGAAATGGTGTATACTCTTTTGAGAGATTTTTATCACAAGAACGTGTCAAAAAGAATTTCAATATTAAAACATTCATTAAAGATGATTTGAAATAATAAAAGAATCCAAGAAAAATGCAAATAACAAAACCTGAATATTATATATATATGCCACATCCACTATACAAAGTAAAACTAGTAAAATCACCAGAAACAAGTGACAAATTACAGTTATAAATGTTGATTTAAACACACTTGTATAAGAAACTGATAGTTTACCTACACACAGAAAAATCAGTAAATATAGAGAAGACTTGAAAATCCATACCCCAAACTTAATCCAATACTTCCCAATAATTGTACATTGACTCCTTCACCCCAAAAATAGAAATACAGGAATTCTTAAGGAGAAATGAAATTTCTAAAAATTTAGCTACTAATTTGTAAGAATGGTTCAATTTTTTTCTGCAAGCACTACCATGTCAGTGAACTTTCAAATAAATAACAAAAGGAAAAAAAGTCCATCAATTTTAAAAGCACTAATTTATCATAAATATACCTAATGTGAATAATGTACATTCAAGGGAACTTACAAAACTAAACAATAAAAACTTTATGAAGGTTATGTGACACTTGATATATATTTAGAGGTATAAAGACACTTAGTCTTTGAAATAAAAACTAAAATGAGTTAAAATTTCTTTTAAAGTAGAGAAACAATAGGGTTCGGGGATTTCACTCAAATGGAAAAGCACAAGGCGGAGTTTGATCCCCAGCACCCTCCCCGCCAAAAACTTAGTGAAACAACAAAGAAAAATAAATATAGATACTTTACACAGTAATTAGAGAAATGACTCACAGCTATTTCTTATAGATAATAAAACATCTTCAGTTCAAACTTTATTTAAATTCCATTTTAAAAATCTCAAAAACACAGAACTTTCTCCAAATATATAACGTATCTTTTCTGCTTATTTTTTATACAAAATAAAATATATAAATCATATGTAAGATTTCATTAATTTGGCAGCAAATTGTATTTTACTGAGTTAAATGGACTTTCAAGTATTATAGCAGTTATGTTAATAAAGTCTGTGACTTTGTCTTTGCCCTGACCAGCCCCGGCAACATTGACACACGGCCCGTCCAGTAACCAGGGTGCTCAGGCCTGGGCCTGCTTGCGTGGAAGGCCCGATGCTGTGACACCTGAGTCTAAGAAGCTGGCACAGGCCAGTGTGAAAAGGAGGCTGTGGCGTTGAGGGTGAGGTCCCTGAAGTTTCCAGGGTAAAGGCAGGAGAGGAAATGATGGCATAGGAGATAGGATCAAGAAAAAAACATTTAGAACAGTTCTAAAGGCTTTGATGACAGTAGGAAAAGAGCCATTTCATAACATTTATGTAGATTCTCACACACACACACACACACGCACACGGAAGGTGGGAAGTTACTTCTGAATCACAGAAGAACATTTAAAAGAAAATGTGGCATATGGAACAAACGATGAGCAATCCCAGGAAAGAGAGAGGAGGAGGGGAAGGGAGAGGGGGAGAGAGAAGGAGAGAAGATGATTTGCGTAAAGAACCTGGAAGAAGTGAAGATTACCATTAAAAAGGAGCTTAGCGGCCAGTGGCCGAACGTGTGAAGATTTGTATATCAGAAGAATATAGAGACCAAAGAGGAATGGCATTTGGCTGAGTCCACAGACTTGGTAGGCGAGGAAAGACTTGAATGTTTCTGGTGTTGTGGGGTGCTAGGGTTATTGTTAGTGTGTCTTGTCACGTGTAGTGTCAATGTTACAACAGAGTAGTCTTTGTCCACAGACAGTAGTGGTGCTGTGTATGGAGTGGTAAATCTTACCCCAGAGGGCAAGCTGGTCCAGGGAGCCATGAGCTGAGCTATGACCTCTGGGAAATCATGAGGTTGGTTCCTCCTGGAGGAGCAGATAACCTGATCAATGAAGAGTCTGACGTTGTTGTCCAGCTCAGCAACAGGGACATGATGATCCGAGGAGAAAATATTTCCCAAATCCTAAAAGCAGGTTTTGTGGTCACCAGATGCTTCAGTCATCACATCTACTATAGAGGGCACTATGAAATTAGTGCAACCTTATTGCAAGTGGAAGGTGGTGCCACATACTTCAAGCTTGACTTCTTTAGGGAAGAGGCATTTTTGACCCAGCCTTCTTGGTTGTACCCAGACTCCTGCCTGCCAGCCCTGAGAGATGTTTTGTATTGTTCGATCACACAGGGCAGACCAATCAAGAACCTGAGTCTCCTTTCCTGACCTTTGAAGAACTCTTGAACTGGATGGAGGACTACATTTGAGACAACATAGATAGAATCTTAAAGTGGCTGGCAGCAAGCATAGTATTTGGCCTTAACCCAAACTTTAAGTCCATGATAGGGCATAGCTAAAAGAATACAATATGAAAAAAGAAGATGGAAGAAGATGGGACTTTCTATGAATTTGGAGAAAAAATTCCCAGAAGTTCCCGAGACACTGATGACAAATACCACTAATGGACTGATCCTGCTGTGTCCATTTCCTGTGCAGATCGAGTCCTGTCTGCAGCAGTGTCCTGAGGATCCAGGCTTTACCAAATGAGTTGGTACATTGATGCCCAGTGTCCATGAGGTCGGGAGGCTCGACATATATCTGGGACAGTGAAGAAATGATGACAGGTTATAAAGGAGAAGGCACTTGTTTTGGTTTGTGTCTAGATGTCCCCCCAAAGCCTCATGTGGTGAGAGATAGCTGGATCTAGAGTGTGGGCTGCCCTGGGGGCAGGTAGCCTAGATACAGAGGAAGAATGCTAATTAGCTGCTTGTTTGCATTGCTTATTAGCATACATTCCTTGCATTTTACTTTACTT
>QZML01000186.1:1150991-1163022 GCA_016801275.1 Hystrix brachyura | reverse complement strand
CCAGCGGACTATAGACTGAAGTCCAGCGGACTATAGACTGAAGCCTCTGAGACTGTGAGCTAATAAACCTTTCTTCCCCTAACTTTGGGTGTCGGGTATTCTGTCCCAACAACGAGAGAAAAGTAACTAAAACAGCACTGATCCCGCACCATACTACTGGTACACAATCAGAGAAGATATGGTACATGTTCTCGTGGAGAATATAGCTTGCTAACTCAGATGCTAAATAGAAATCATATTAGATGTGTGCTTGTACCTCAATTTGTCCAGAACTTCAAGATATAATTGGTTCCTCTTAAATGTGAAGGAGAGAATACAATTTAAGAAAAGAACAGACTGACTCTTTACAAAAAGACAAAAGGACAAAATCTTCTCTTTTCTGTTCCGTTAGTGTATAACTGTTTCTGTTTTCCCTTTCTATTTTTTATTTCCCCTGCCATAAAAAGGAGTCACCATCACTGGAATATCAAGTGACATTGATGCTATTGTAAGAGAAAATAGGCCTTACAAAGTTTGGGGAAGTAACTCAGTAGCTGTGGTTATATTTCATCATTTTATCCAATTATAGGTTATACTCATTGTGTTTAATATACCTTACGTAAGTAAATAGTTTCCAATTATGATCTAAGACACTCCAGTAACTTAATCTTACTGTCTTTTTAAAATGTAATTGCAATTCACATATATATATATATATATACTATTTATATATGCACACACACATATGGAGTGAAATGGGCAAATATGGCATTAAATTCTATTAGTATAGAGAGAGAACTACTCAGCGGTATATACTGGCATCTAATGAATACGGTCTTTTGAAGTGGTTATTAATCCTTTCTAAATTTGTATAGCTGCTTTTAATTCTGAGGTAAATAAATTGATATGGAAGAATCTGTAAAAGTAGAATTTTGTTAAAATTTGAAATAAGCACAATTGGGGAGCATATTTAGATGATTCACACCATTTCTCTTAGCATTAGCTTAAGATAAAGAGGCAGACTGAGCTTCTCTCTTTCCTGGTGATTCCTAAGGAATTAAACATAAATAAATTCCAAAAGAATTTGGAGCTAGAATCTTAAAACCTTTGAGTCACCCTGCCATGTCCTTATATCAGATATGTGCTGCCTTATGGACTCACAGCTGGCTTACTGAATGGCTTCAGAGCAGATTTGGTTAATTTTTCCTATATGTATACTGTACATCTCATAGGATCTATTCCCAGCAGTCAATAAATGAACACTAGTAAAAACTCAGAAAAAGAGAAATAAATAAAAAATTGAACTTAAATGTATACTAGTAGTGATTTAAAAAAAAAGCTACAAGATAGGAGTGATCCATGATATGATTTTACTTGTTAAAAAGTTTGAAATAATTCTCTCTCCCTTTAAAAGTTTTTCTCACTCTTGAGAACAGTTATTTGCTGTACACACAATGTTCCATTTTTTAGAAACAAAGATGATGCTAAAAATGAAGTTGTGGTAAAAAGTCTATATATAAATATTCATTTTTTTCCCCAAAACTAGATATTTAACTATGCTCCATTTTTCAAAGACATTGTAACTTCATTGTCCCATGCCAAGTAAGGGCCATTGTGGAAGCCAACCTCCAGGATAACTCACATTTCCCCTGTTTTGGGGGATCTACACTACTGTCATCTCCATCACTCTACTATGGTTGTTTCATATTGCCAATAATAAATGACAGAAGTAATTGTATATGAGTTCGAGTGATAGATTATTAAAAAAATTCAAGGTCCACTTTGCAGAATCTGCCACTATAAAAAAAAAATATATGACTGCTCGCTCGAGCACATATTCTCTTTGTCTCAGGTGTCTCAAAATGAAGGAAGCCGTATTGTGAGAAGATTGCTACAGATGCAAAGAGAGGCAGGGAGCCGGACCCTCCCAGCAACAGCCACAGGAATGAGCTTGGAAAAGCACCTGAGCTCCAGCAACATTTTCAGAGATATCAGGTTCAACCCTCAACCGAAGTGATACCTCATATAATCAGATCCACCTAAGTCAGCCACACCAAGACTCCTGGTCTTTAGAAACCATGGAATATAGTAAAGATATGCTTTGGGACTAATTTACAACTCAGCAATAATTAACAAGCTCAATCTTGTTTTCCCAGGGAGCTAGCTGACATGAAGGATCATGCAGGCTGAAACCACAGGGTAGTTTTCTTTGTAGGAATTTACTTTACCCTTGTAAGACTGTATTATAATCATGTTCTCTACACCAATTCTGTAAAATATTTTTTTCTTTATTTATTAGATAACAAACAGAAGTGGTGCTTATTTTTGGAGTGTTACATGATATATATTATATAGTATATGTACACATGACAGAATGACTAAATCAACCTAACTACATCTGCACTGTATCACGTAGTGATGTTTCCATGCCATGAGAACACAAAACCAACTCTCTTAGCAGTTTTCAACTATACAATACATTGTTACTGAGTAGAATCACCAAGTTGTTTAATGGATCTCCAGAATTTACTATGTCTGGTGAATTGAAATTTTAGTGTCTTTTAACCAATATCATCCTAATTACACTGCTTTAAACAGTTCAGATAATTATTTTGAGATTTGCATAAATCATTTCTGACCTATTAATAGGTTAATAAAATCTTAACCGAGTTAAACTTAGAACTAGCCAATCCTATAAAATAGGTGGAATCATTAGAAAAGTGATAAATAGATTAGCCATCACAGTTTCAGAGAAAGTAGTACATTAAAAAAGTGGGTCACCTTTCATTAAATTTGAATGAATGTATTATTTTATGGGATTCATTAAACATTACTTTTTTAAAAAATGAGCAGTTTTTTTTAATGAGCAATTATGATGGTGCAACTTGTAAGGAGAGGTATGTTCTCTCATTATCTATATTTAAATATATATTTAAACTGACTTAAAACTTAGAATATAGATGATATTATTTTGATGATTACTCAATTACTAAATGAAAAAGTATCTTCGGTTTTACACTGTATTCAGATAATTAATACATTTAACGCAATAATAATTTATTTCTTGGCAATTGCGGCAGTCAGTGTCAAGTGTGAATGCAGAAATTACTTTAGAACTTCCAACTATAATGGAATTTAATGTAGAAAATCAGTTGCAGAGTTCTAGAAGGGGTGCAGCTCGGGGAAAATGATTTGTCCACAGTTTGGAGCCCTTTTCAGCACTGGACTAGAAGGCATGCAAACTGTGAAGCTCCAAATACCACTTGAAACCATGCACGCTTCCTGGTAGGCGTCACAAAGAGGATCTAGTCCTCCTGCGGGCTGCACTAAGACTGTTAGGGGTTAAGGTTAGGGTCATGCGAGACCCCTTCTGGAAATCCAGGAGCGATTCTTTTTTCCCAATAAAACACTCCCAATCTTTTCCTTGTTTTCTCGCTTCATTCTTCAATGTTATGGGACTTTGAGCTCGGTACATATGGCAATACTGGTAACACCAGGCTCATGGCTGCGGCTGCTTCGTGAGTGCCTGGAAAGTATCAGGAAATGGGCAAAAGACAGATACATTTTTGCCAGACCGTAACATGCACTGGTTCAAGTGCAACTGCCAATGGGGTTCTTATTTCCAACTGACCCTGGCTGGCCTTTACTGTTTGCATTTCTCTCAGCATTAGGGTGTTCCAATGAGCAATCAGAATCTCCCATTAAGCTGGGTTCGCAGCATTCTTGGGTTTCTTTACTGGGCATCTTCAAATTCTTCCTGGAAATCAGTTCCAAAGGCTTCTAAATAACATGGTCAAGTACAGTTATAACAATGACCCCACTTCTCTGGCACCAAAATTTGTCCTAGTCACTTTCTCTTCTCTGACATACAATCCCCAACACCCACAATTCACAGGAGGACAGCTTCACATTGGCTCAACATTGTTAGAGAACTCAGGGCCCACGCAGCTGGCTCCAAGGCAAAAGGGCACAGCAGAAGGGTCTGGGAGAGGAGAGGTGCTTGTGTCATGGCAGCCGGCATGCAGAGTAAAGGGAGGAACAGAGGAGAGAGATGTACTCCTCCAGCTCAGGCTCCCAGTGACCCATCACTCCTGACCCGATCCCATCTCCTAGCAGCACATTTATGTTTCAACTGATGAATAGATTAATTCACTGTTGAGTATAGTACTCCCATGATCCAATTGTTTTCCAAAAACCTCACCTCTGAACATGTAAGACTTCGGGAAGCCATTCTAGATTCAAACTGTAACACATATTTCCTCCTAGTATTCTAGTTCAAGAATTACCAGACTATAAATAGTATATTGGCTTTCCTGGAACCTCAGACTTTAATTTTTCTTCCATGGTATTCTGTTCACAATCTCTACAGATAAGTATTAAATTTAAATGAAAACGTATAGATACTGGTAGGCTCTTAGTGCCCTGAAAAGATATTGAATATTGTTTAGAATTGATTCAATTTCACAACCTGAAAGAAAGACTGCTTAGTAAATGAACAAGTAAATGAAGGAAGACATATCAAATTAATTCAACATATGTCTAGAATACTTGTAAACTACTAAGCCTGGAGCAGGAATTAGGTTATTGCCAGCTATGAATTCAGACTCATCACTAGTTTTCTTACGTACCTTTTGCATTAGACACTACACATTTCGAAAGCAAGAGGAGTCTTTCAGTGTTACACCTACCGCCGTCTAATAGATTCCCATTGAAAGAATGACCAAGTGAGATTATTTGTATAGTCATTGAGTTTGTAGAGTGCTGCGTATGGAATGCCCTAATTTTGTATGAAAGACTCGTGTTCTTCCCAGAATTAGAAAAAATTCTCTTACAAATCCTATAATCTACTTCGGAGTTTTTCAAGTATCTCAAATAGTTCTGTTTCCATATATAATGGGCAGTCTCAACCCTCTTTGGTTCTCTCAGAATGAATCCCCTTAATGAACAAAATGACTTTATAAATATCTATGAGTAAATGGTTGGAGATTAAAAGTAATCTTTAATTGTAGAAGATAAGATGTTAAAAAGTATTAGGCATACATCTTCTTACATTCAAATAAAAATATTAACAAGACAATTTTCTATAATATCGGAAAACTGGTGTATACATTAATGATAGAGAATGGAATATAATCTCATTGACTCTTATTTCCCAGATGTTTCCAGTTTTTAGGATTCAAAATTGTTCAGAATGGTATGATTTAGTCACCTTAGAGAAATTACATAAAACTCCGGAAACATAAGAAGGATACTAGTTTAGCAGATAAAACATTTCCAGAAGATACACTGTCTTATTTCTCTTCAGCAAATAATTTAAATATGTCAGTGCTACATTCATAAGTACACAATGATAAATTCCAAACTCCACATTCCTGAAGTTTGCAAATTTTAAGGAATTTATTTTCAAATTAAAGGGAATAAAACTTATTTGAACATCTGCTTTAACTTTACTAAACATTTTTCTGATGCCAAATAGGTTGAGGAGTAAAGACATGATTATTTATGTGCTGAATAAAGTGTGTTTAATTACAAAATTTAGTTACTGACCTCAAAATAATTATAGCACTCAGTTGAACAAAATTTTCTTTCTAATTACCTAAATAAATTACTGTGTACACACTATACTGCTTTTTTATTTCACTTTGCCTATTGTTTACTCTCAAACCTGACTGTTGCCATTCTGAAGATGCTTTTCACTGCAGACATTTCAATTTATTTGATGGAAATGAATCATTTGAATTGGTTTTATTCTGTTTACTGACAAGTGATACAATAGAAAATGACCATTTCATTCTGTAGAGCATTATTTCTTTTTTTTATTTTTTATTTTTTACAAACATCCTGAAATGATTAAGGGGAAAAAAAAAGAGAACATTTTGTTTTTAGATTCAGCAAAATATACGAATTCATTTTCATTTAGAAACCTCTAAATTGGCTTTATATTTGGTGTTTAATTCTTTTTTTTTTCTTTTTCCTCTCTCTTTTTAATCCCGTCCCTTCTCCTCCCTCCCTACTCCTTCCAATTCTTGGTCCTCTTCCCATTTGCAAAAGCTCTATTTTCACTATGTTTTCCTTTCAATTCTTTTTTATCCCAATCTTTTTTCTCCCCCTTGCCTTCCCCCTTCCTCCATCTCTTGTTCCCTCATCCATTTGAAAAAGATCTCCTGACTTTGTTTATCTATGTTGTATTTGGCCCACAAGCTTAAATACTGCATGGTTTTTCTTATTTGAGAAGTTCAATATATATACATTAGAATATTTTACCAGGTAGTGATATTTAAAAAGTAATTTAATGTGAGTTTTCTAATAATGTTTCTTTATAAGATTATTCACTGGAGATGTTATTACTGATTCCACTCCTGTCCAAGATCCCTGATATAATAGATAAGAAATATTATTTTGAGCAATATAGTTTATTAATTGATGGTCCACTAATTATTACCTAACTAAAGAGAGAAGGAAATAAAAACAGATTTTAGCCTTTTACTGACTATTCCTATGAAAACTGTTTGTCATATTTATCACAATTGTCAAAATAAATTTACAGTAAATGGCTTTAACTTTAGATAGTTAATGTCCAACATAGGATAGTCAAAAAAATTTTTACTGGTTGAAAAACTTGATCATAATATTTGTAATATTTTCTTTTCTAACCATGGTTTTGCTAATAATTGTACCCTAAGTTGGATAAAATAATGCATTTTCCTACACTTTTTAAAAAGTGTTTTAGAAGAAAATAAGACAAATATTGTCAAACTCTCAAGGATGTAAGAAATTTAAGTCAAAACCAAACCATAAACACAAGAATCAGAGAAATACATGTATTAAGATATTTCCCAAAAGATGATTAATTAAAAAGAAAGCTATAGAAGCAATCAACATGATCAACAATAACAGGATACTGGCGGAACATGGAAATGTGTGTAGTATGGGTAGCACATTTGGGGCTGGGAGACCTCCCCCTCCACTCAATTGAATTTGGGCAACACGGTAGAGCCAATTTTTCTTCCATTGTTCTAAGAGAAGCAAAAATAACCAATCAATCAATAAGTAAGTAGTACTCAGGAAACCTCTGAAGCTTAGGGCAGAGCTCATGCATGCTAGATCTTGTGGCCTGATCTTCAGTAACCTTTTCCCCACTCAAATTTCATTAAAGGTTCATACATGTCAAATGCATATTATTTATGTAATTTAGTCAAAGAGGATTTTGAGACAGGAATGCATGTTGAAAACCCCAGGTAATTGAATAAACGTAATCATCTTTTACCCTATATTTTAAATATCAATTAGAAAAGAGCCCATATGACTAATAACTAACATATCAATTTCTTTTATATTATTATTTTCAGATTTATTTCTTTTTCCTTTTAGATTTTTTCCTCCTATAGTCTGGAACTTTTGCCAGATTTGTCAGATAAAACCTATAGGGTCAAGAAAAATGAGTATGTGGTGTATGTATTTTGTTTTCTTTTTCTTTTCTTCTTTACTTTGAGATATGCTTCTTTTACAGATTCTGTTGTAGTGCTTCACAGCCCAGTACCAGGTCCCTAAAGTAAAATTAAACAAAACATAGCAACGGAGGATCTAATTCTTTTTAGTCATTTCAATAGGTATTTATTTTACACTTAATATGTACAATGAGTTGTTCTAAATTTGGATATAAACCTAAATAAAAGATTGTTTCTAACACAGAGGAACCCACAGCCTAAAGGGAAAAGGAAATAGGTTTGTACTTCTTCTTGACATTTTCATTCATCTTTTTCTTCATTATGGAGCCCCTTGGTAACTCCCTGCAGAGTGCTTGTTCTTAGAAGTATTCCAAAGGGCATGTAAGTTGCCGGAGGCTCCTATTTTGTTGTTCTTTGTGATATCACTCTTGCTACTAGTCAGAATTGAACCTAGCAGTCCAATTTCAGTGACTGAGCTCACATTTTGCTCCTGAATTCTAGTTCTTCTCATGTATCTGAGCTATTCACTGAGACTTCGAACTTGACACTACTTAATGTGTTCCTGTGCCCGTAACTTGCCCTGTACTCCAGACCTCTATAAAAGCTGTTCTGACCCTTCCTTTTGCTAGTATCCTGGAGTTCTGCCTCCTTACCTTGCCCTATAACAGACAAAATACATCAAATCTCCAGCCTTCCAATTAGGATCACTTCCCTGCTAACCTGGGACCTTACTGCAGAACGTCTGTCTTTCTTGCTGTTCCGTATAGCACCGAATTTAGCATAGATCCTTCCAAAGCATTCATGACCAACATTTCTTTATTGGATTGTTGAAATGATATATGAATTAAACTTTGCAAATATTCATATCAGTCTATCATCTTATTGTTTGTATTGTTTGCCCAGACACCCAGGGCATATTGTAAAATTCTGTTAGCAGACCAGTCTTCTAAACAATAATTTTTAACACTTTATTATCTTTCAGTTTTTCCTGGATTGTTTTTCCTCAATTAAATATGCAATTTTAGCTTTCCATATTCTCGAATTTCACTAGCTTCCTTTAAACACCTGTCTCCATTAATATTATAAGTGACCAGGAAGTTACATGAGCACACTATTATGATGTTAATAATGGAATTGAGAATTAATACTTCAAAATACAATAATGTATGATACTCTTGAAGAAGTGAGAGACAATATCTGTCATAAGATAAAATTTTAAATGCTTAATAGGATATATTCCAGCTGGATAGTGGAGGAAAATATAACATTGCTGTAAAAGAAAACGCTCAAACATATGAGAAAGCAGAATATAATCAAGTAACAATAATTAGTTTTGCTTACTCCATGAAAATAATTCAGGAGAGTGTGAAGAAGTAAACTTGTGTATGAAACTAAAACAATAAAGTATCTGTTGCAAAATGGTAAAGCACAATGCTATAGGACTGAATTAGGACATGCTGAAAAATAACAAATTCATAAATAATATTAAGTTGCATATGTGAAAGTTACGTGAAAGAAGTCAAATATTCTTTCACTAATTTATTCAATAATTAGTTGAATGTAACAAGCACAGTGTTAAATACATCGAGAGCAAGAAACAACTGACAAAAATACTTGATCATATGGTATGTAATTTCTAGTAGATGAGGCAGGCATTAAAACATATGAAAATTAAACATAATGCAGAAAATTACAAAACTGTGGTATTAGGAAGGAAATTAGAAGGGATTAAAAGAAAGTAGCAGTTCTAAAAGCAAGCATGTAGGGAGATCTGAAATGGAGAAGAGTCACAGAGGTCCTTGGGGAAGAACATCCGAGGCAGGGGACAGTTGAGTGCAAAATTATTTGGATGAAGTAGAGTGAATAAGTAGGATAGTTGTGAAAAATGAAGTCAGAGAGTAGAGAAGTACAAAAATTGTTCTTTTTTTGAAGTCAGTAGTGTCTGTAAGTTGTGGAATCAGAGTAGATTTCAATTCTATGTGTAGATTTTGGTTGGTATTTTGTACAGATTCGTGTTTCCTGAAGGAAATCACAGAAAAATGTGCATTAAACTAATGAATGTTAGAACTATAGCTTAGAAGACAGATAGAATAGATTTAGAAAGTAAGAGGCACTATCCAAAAAGTTTCAAAAAAATCCGTCCTAAAATTAGAAAATTCATGGGCTGAGTCAAAAAAGAAAGAAAGAAAAGGAGAATTCAAAAAAAAAAAATCAAAACAGTAGATTGTGAAAAAGGTTGAAAATGCTCCACAGAAGTCTTGTTAGGTAAAACTGAGAGGCTGTCATTCTATTCGGCTCTTAGGAGAGTGTTGGGAACTAAACCCGTGCACTCGGAATGGATTAACAGGGCAAGAGACAAAACCCACTAGTATGAGGGAGGTGTGGAAGTCATAACAGTAAAGAAAGATCAGTGATGGAGGACTTTCGGTTGTGAATGATTGAGAAAAACTGTTTTGTTTGCTCGTCCTTTTAAACCTTTTGATTACACAGAAGATTCGTATCATGTTGAAATTTGTAATCGCCACACACCATTACTGTCAAGCTTACACAGGCTTTCAAGGAACCTGTAAGATAGATTTACTGTGCTGCTTAATGGAATTATGTGACTAATTGAATAGAGTTCAGATATCTTAAAAAAAAAAAAAACCTAAGAACATATGATCTCAGATTTAAAAAGACCTGGATGTTAGAAGTGATTTTAGCAAATAGTTTTATGTACAGTGTTCAAGTACCTTAACCTTAGTTTTCTTATCCATAAAATAGGAATGTTAATATTTCCTTGAAAAAGTATTAAAAATATTAAGTGGGTGGATATACATATTTTAAAGGAGCAATTACACTTCCACATCTTAATTATTAGGATCCTTCACAGTAGATTTTAGAGAGGGAAGTCGATGACTCAGATTTCTATGAATGACCCTCTCTCTACAATTTCAGGCAAGTTGTGTATTCTGAATCTCAGTCTCTGTAAGAAGGCATTAAAAACATAAATATCAACCAACCTAAAAGTATATATTTTTCTCACTTTTCTCAACTTTTTTTATTGTTTTAAAGCTCTTGTAATTTTTGCTTTGAATTGTCTTGTGCAGAAAAAAAAATGTAAACTGTCAAATACTACATATTTTTGAGCTTTCATATGTTTTATCTGATTTCATTGCTTTGAAATTTTATTTATTAGAGTATCTGTATATTAGTTTCTAGAATCGTGCGTATACATATATATTACAAAGAGAACACCTTTGATTTTTTCATAATATCATATTGTATCACCACTTTTGAATTGAATACCTATCATTTTTATGTTACTGCTCTTTGAAACTCTCTTAGAGAAAGAAATCTACTAAAGCACTATCACAGTGTAGCCTTAGGGGACTCTAGGATAAAGCCTCATGGGACAGTATGCTAACTTGTCACTCATTTGACTTAAGATTTTTCATCTTCCGCTTGAAAAGTGGAAGATTCACATTGCAAATATTTCAAAGCATATGGATTTTGGGTATTCTCCAACCTCCTTTAACCTCCTTTATGATGAGATTATAGTTCAAAAGCACACGCCTTTTCTAGAAAACATCACTTGCACTGTCTATCCGCCTGACATTATTCCAAAACCAAACCGCTTTTTTTTTTTTTTTTTTTTTTTTTTTTAGCTAAAGTCAACTACACACTTCTTGTACATATTTTCCCAGAGATTTAAAATTGCATACTAAGAGTCTCCCTTCAAAAGTTTAGGTGAGAAAATAAATGTTCAAATGAAGATGAGTGCTAACTAGACCTGGAGAATATCAAAAGTGACAGCAGTGCAACTAGTTTTAATAGCTGCTAGTTTTAGATTCTCAGATGCTCAGAACTAAATTTTGCACTGCATTGTTAGTGGGTTCCCAGGTGGATTTTTTTTTCCTTTTTGGTTATCCTTAAAATACGTTATTTTTCAATGGACTTATTTTTAATATTTTGGCTGTATGATATCATTATAATGTAAGTTGCCTGAAATTACTTATTTTATGACAGTAGGTATAGCATTAATACATGCATATTTGTTACCTAAATGTGCTCAAGAAGAAGATGAAGGACAAATGTATAGGAAAGTTAGCTATGATTTAAAACAAAGATACTCTTCCATAAGTAAACTTCTATGAAAGCCCTGCAGTTCATAAATTTGTTATTTCTTTAACATGATTATTACCAATTTGAATTCTGATTTTAGTATTTGTTTGCAGGAATTTTGATAGGTAAAGACATGGTGGAATCAAATTATGATATATTGGAAAGATACATATTGGCACTGAGAAGTCTTTGAAAAATATATAGTAAATCTATTGTATTTATAAAGATCTTTTGTTGGATTTTATGCACATAATTTTCACTGCAAATTATCTTTCATTTAGACAAATTTTATTGGAACTTGTCAGTTGATGATGCATTATCTGATAATTATGATGTCCTAACACTTCATTTCTTTTTTTTTTTTAATTTTTTATTTTTTTTTTTAATTTTATTTTAAACCAAGAACATGTATTGGTACATTCTACATACAATGGTCACATTCATTACATTAATTCTGTACCTATACATGATGTATCTTGGTTCTCCCCCCTCTCCCCCCC
>QZML01000186.1:1124908-1150008 GCA_016801275.1 Hystrix brachyura | reverse complement strand
CCTACATCTATGTCTTCGAGGGTTCTTCCTATTCTATTCTCCAGTAAATTTAATGTTTCTGTTTTAATGTTTAGATCTTTGATCCACTTTGATTTGAGTTTAGTACATGGTGAGAGACATATATCTAGTTTTAATTTTCGACATGTGGTAAGCCAATTTTTCCAGCATCATTTGTTAAATAGGCAATCCTTCTTCCAGTGAGGGTGTTTGGCTTCTTTGTCAAAGATGAGGTATTTGAGTGCTAACACTTCATTTCATTATGTTTGTCATTGTATATATTTGCTACCAAGAAGATGTTCTCAAAATTAAAAAAAAAAATTTCAGAAATTCAGATCATCTCAGAAATTTGGAGATTCATATAAGATAAAAGGATACTAGTCTCTATAACTCACCTTCTAAACTTGTATCACTACTCTAAATAACATGTATTATAGGAAATACCATACATGGATAAAGTCATTTTTTGAAGTAAGATGTTTAAGAACATTCACTAACAGACAACTTTTGATTAAATTATCTACTGTAGTTATCATCCAAATTATGCTATCACAATTTGTAAATTATGTAAATTATACTATCACAATGTATTATAAATGGGTAAGAAAACACCAAAAAAATCTTTAAGATATCTACAGGTAAATGATTGCTATGTAGTTCACAGAACATTCAATAAATATTGCGTTTTTCTCTATGTGTCAGATATAGTGAAGGTTCTGAGAGTATAGAAAACCTACTAGACGTATGGAATTAAACCATGAAATAAATAATCTCCTAAGGAGCACTACAAAAAATAAGAAGTCTGAAAAAAAAAAAAAAGAAATCGGAAAGCACGCAGTTTTAGGGGAAAAAAACAAACCTACCAGTATAAACTTAACAAATCTGAAATATCATCTTTGTCATTTTATTTTATTAACAACATTAAATAGTAATCAAAATATTTACACATTTTGAATTGATGAAATATTCTCCTCTGTTCATTTTTGTTTCAGCACATTTAGAATAAACTACTACAAGGAGAATTTTTAAATGTGCTTTACATTATGTGAAAATATGTTGGCAGTTCTCTGATGTCTATAACTCAGAAATATAAATAATCTCGTACATACTTAGGAAACTGATGTAAATTACTAAGTAAATATTTTATGTTTTCTTAAAAACTGAATGATTTTGTGAAACACATACACTTAGGTACACAGAGATCATGGAAACAACACCATTCATGCAGGATCATATATAGCACTGGCAGGGTTCCAGTTTTCAATGTGGCAAACACTGGAGTTCTCTTTAAGGAATTTCACTGCTTCTGACTCCCTTCCAGACACATATCTCATTTTAGTTGTATTTGTAGATTTGGATGCCTATTTGGAGCACTTCTCAAAATGCATAGCTAAGACAAATTTTTATATTTGAATATATCTTTCTTTTGCTTATATTTTCACATGTCGTCTTAGCATAAACTTAATATTGGCTAGTACGTTTACAGTATGATTTTCCCTAGAGGAAAAAAAAAATGGACTTTGCATCTTTCTGCCACAATTAAATTTGCTATAGAAAGTATGTTAGTAAGGCTGGGAAAATATTATAGAAGGGCGAGGGTTAGTAAGTAAGGACCGATAGGAGCTCCCCACCCACTCCCCCCCAGTGCACTAGACTTGTACAAATGGTCCTGTGAGCATGTTCATTGGTTGCAGAAGGTACCAGGTTGTGCAACTGTGTCTCATTTGTAAAATGGAATTTTGCTTTCTTTAAAAAAATACATAGGCATCTATAAGATCATACATATGATCAGAATAAAACAAATCATTGCTTTGAAAATAGAAATTATCTTCACCCACCTATTTCTTAAATAATTTTTCTAGAGATTTGATGTTTTAAAGTCATTGGTATATGTAAAAGGAAAATCACTTTTGGATTTATTTTAAGAAACTTTCATTCCTATTAGATTTTTTAGTTGTATGGTGATGTCATTTTTTGCCACAATATCATTTAATATGCATCTACTTTTTTAAAGTTTTTTTTTTTTTTGTTTAAACTAACAAAGTTTTTCTGTATATATTCACTAGGATGTGATCATTTGGTGTTGATTTCACCTCTGGATTGTTGATGTCCACAGAGATAGTCGATGGTCTAGTTTAAATTTTCTTTTGGAGCATAATTTCTTACAGCCTTCCATTGACATCTTCTGGGGAATTTTGTGATGGCAGAAAGCCTGAGAGCTGTGAATAACGAAGATATATACTTATTTCCTAATATATATGCCATCTTTCACACACTCAGCAACATTACGTAGCATGTGTACCAGAAGTATCAATAATATATTCTTTTCCTAGGTAGTATTGACTTGAACATTTATTGATCTATGCAGCTGACTGGGAAGCAATCTTTCTAAGTAATAAGTACTTTGAAATCTCAACATTATTATAACTTTTAAAAAGAAAATGTTACCTGTCTTAGTTACTTTTCTCTCGTTGCTGGGACAAAATACCCGACACCCAAAGTTAGGGGAAGAAAGGTTTATTTGGCTCACAGTTTGTAGAGGTTTCAGTCCACAGTCAGCTGGGTCCGAGGCAGGGGGGTATGGCAGACAAACAGAAGGCAGCAAAGTAGGCAAGGAATGCAAGCAAACTAACCAGCTTCTTCCCTTATTTTATATCTTATCCAGGATACCTGTCTTCAGGGTGGGGAGCGCTCCCACCCTTAATCCTAATACCCTTAATCTTAGTGTCACACCCCTGCTCCCACTGTAGATCCAGCTACCTCTTACCACATGAGGCTTTGGGGGTACATTTAGACACAAACCATAACATTACCCTAAAAATTAAACCTTCAAAATAATTTCAGCGGTAATACTCCACCTGCTTATTGCTTTTCCCATATTTTATATGATAAAATAGTCTGCCTTAATATTTTTGAATATTTCAGGCATGAAGCAATTAAAACGAGCAAATGTTTTTGTAGAATATAATGTATTAAGGATGCTTTATTATTACCATATTTATTTAAAATATCTATTGAATACATAATTTGAACAACTGCTAACATGTTAGATTTATAGTGCTAATTCCCTTTTTGCAGGCACATATTTTAAAACTTTTGCTCATTCATGGTAATAGGGCTGCCACAGAGTATCTTGTCTTTTGCAGCAAGACATGTAAGGTGTATTTCGGCACTACGAACTATACTTAAATTAGAGGGACATAGTCATATAAGTCCTTTAATCTCAGTATTCCTACAAATACGTTGTATCTAAACATTTTTTTTCATTTTTTATGATGAAATGAAACAAAATTTTGTAACAAAATAATAAAAGAATAAACAATTAATACACTGTGAATAAATAATACCTTCAGAGAATAAACGGTATTTTCAGAGTAGTTACTTAGAGACAGAAAGATTCTCTCTTACAAAGAGTAAGTTCATTGGAAAGAAAGTTTTATACCGAACATTTTTATGAAAGAACTAAAGACATCTCTTCGATGAATAACATTTCTACGAAGTGTTTTTTAAATAATTGTTCTAAAATTCTGAGTAGGCTGAAATCACAAATTAATAATTTAAATGTCAGCTATAAACAATAGAAATAATTTAAATACTTTCAGAAAAATATTTCATGATAACATACTCTCGTTTATTTACTTATTTATTTAAACTATCACATGAAATGAATGAAACTATTTTTACCATCAAAGATAGCATACTATCAATAAAACATAAGATTAGTTTTCACTGCATACCTTTCTTTTTTTAAAAAAAATTACACTATTCCCCCTTCCAAGGTCAAAGTAAGAATTAGTTCTTTTTTTTTTTCTTTTTGATAACTTCTGCCGATAGACATCCAGTTGATTGTCCAGGTGATTGTTGTTGGGATGACATCACCTGTTCTGAGAGTTGTCTAGTGGATGTCTCACTCCATGAGCTAGCAACTTGTATCCTTTCAGGTTAAATTGGAACTTGCCTCCAAAATAGCCTTAGGAATCTTGTAGAAAATTAGAATATAATCATTTATTATAAAATCAACAACTCGATCAATTTTGTTAAATACATTAAATATATGTAGTCATATCTTCCATAAAATAATATTTGAGTCTAAGTAATAATAATACATTTTATAAATGCAAATGGAGATAAGTTATTGCATTATTATAAGACATAAAATTCTAGTTAGCATATATAACTGACAGTAATTAAGTACTGTATTTTTCTATATATTAACTGTATTGTTCCCCTTGGAATTTAGTTCATAAAGTGTTTTTGTTTTCCAGTTACTAAATCCATAAGGCACATTGAGCAGAATGCATTAAAACTAAGTGTCAAGACAAAACAGCACATGATGGGTCAATTGAGTAGCTCTGGAAAAGTGGTATAAGTCTCTGACATTCATTATAATTAGTTTGTATGTTAGTAGAAAGAAGTACTGTTTAGGTTTATTTATAGGACAATAAATTGATATAGATGATTGCATAGTCAATTGGAGAAAAAGAAACTGACACTATAAAACACATGGTTTGGATATTTGAGATAATTTACTATTTATAGATAATAGAAAATTTACTATAGATAATTACTATAAATATTTATAGTAATAGATAATCTACTATCTATAAATAATATTTATAGATAATAGGCAATTTACTATTTGTAAATAAAGGATGAATTTCTATGGTCATGTATACATATAGATATACCATTTCCGAGTGGTGGGCTCATAGGCAAATATAAAGACACACGGCAAGATGCTGCTGCTGTAATAGGGGTTATATAGGATGCTATAGTACCTCCCCAAATTTAGTAAATCTGTGAAAGGCTCTTTGAAGAGAAGTGTTATGAATCGAATACTGAAAGAATATCTGAGTATGGAGATCAGTCTGCAAATACAGCCAGATACCACAAAAGGAAGGAATTTATATCTGTCAATGACTTGTTCGTTTTGTTGTTTTGTTTTTATTTGGTCAATTGGATGTTTTTTTCACAAGTCGATGATGATCTTTGGGATATTTTTAAACAAAGACATTAAATACTAAGTTTCCTACTGCTCCCTGGCTGCACTATAGAGATCAGATTAGGTTTGGAGGTGCATGAGATCCATGCGTGCTAATTAAATGACTCTAACCATGATTCAGGGTAGATGGGAAAAGTCTTTTAATTGCCACCACCACAACAACAACAAAATCGAGGGAGGGGAAGATAAGAAATAGGGAGAAGTTTTGAAGTACAATTGGTGTCACCAAATTTAAGAGATTGTTAAGATATCAAAATGCAGAGTATAAGCAAAGTCTAGGCCATCTGAGTATCATGAAACACAAAGGAAATAATATGTCACAGAACACTGGGGATAAATACATAATCTTGCTTTTGACAATAACCTGACAAAAAGAATGAGATAAGCAATGTCCGTCTACACTTATAACCTGTTTGTCTCTCAAAATAATGGAAACCTCCGCTCTGTATTACTTCTAGATTTCTACTAACATAACACTGAATTAATGACAGTATCTTCGAATGAGTATTTTGAGGGCTGTGATGAGTGAAGGTTTGAACAAGACGAGCAAAGGAAAAGACAGACAGCATTTAATTAGAAATTTCAGTCTACATTTCAGAAAAGAGCAGTAGGAGGAGAAGAGAGATTTGAGGATTATCAACCTTTAGGCACTAGCAGAAAACAATGGGTATGTGTAAGATAACAAAAGAAGGAAATTAATTGAATGAGAGTATGTCAGTAAAAGAAACCAGGAAACATGAAAACTGAGGTGTGTATTTAGGTGATTTTTAAAGAATCAATACTAGCAATAAACATACAGAAGTTAGAGGACAGTCCAGTGTTTTTATTAGAGAAGGATGAAATACGAGTAGTTAAAATTAAATGCTTCAGAGGAATCAAATAGTTTAACAGCAATAACAACTGTAATGACATTATAGCAGTTAGAAACTAAATGGTCTTTTGTAACATTGAAGGTAATAATGCACATGAAATGAGAGGCAAGGTGCTGAAGAATAAACAAATATGAGATTGGAAATTAAGGAAAATGCTAAGCTACCATTTGAAGCACTTGTGTTATTTGGAGAAGAAGACTATGTCAGTAGGTACATAAGATAAATTATGCATCTTTGTTTTATTTTATTTAAAATAGAGAGGTGTGGATAAGGCACTAAGATTAAAAGTACAGGGAAAAAGTGCCAATAAAACTGAAGAAAAGATAACAGAAGGAACTGGAGCCCAGTAGAAAGAATGTGTGAGTCCTGGGGCAGAAAATTGCACTCTTCCAGGATATCAAAAGTGCCTCCATCTCAGATAGTAGATTTAGATGTATTACAATGCAGATCATTTTCTACTTTGAGATTCTACAATATTAATGGAGTTTACAAATCATTAAACCTATTAATTTATGAATTAGGAGCCAAGACTCTTGCACGACAAGTGTTACATGAAGAAGAGCTTAAAGAATCAAGGAGATTTATGAATCAAAAACTTTTAAAAAAACCACTGGATGATATTGAAAACCTTTGTGAGTTTAGAACAGAGTCACGTGACTGTTGTCTAATTATAGTCAGAAAAATGAAAAACACCAAAGTTTCGTTTAAGTCTTCAGACTTAAGGAACCGAAAAGTCTGGCCACCAACAAATAAAGAGGCTGACATTTGGGCAAAATAATGATGTAAATAAGAAAAATATTATCAGATGGAGATTGTTTGTAATAAATACAAAAAAAAAGTTCCAAAATTACAAATTCCCAGGAAAATATTCAGAAATGCTATCAAAACATATGTTAATGTCTAGATATAATACCAATATATTAATATTTACACAACTTTGTATCAGTGCTACAATAACTAGAAAAACTTAAATTAGGATTCTTGTTCACATAAAATTCCAAATCCAAATAAAATAAATTCCAAATCAAAATAAAATTTTAAACAATAACCTAGCAATTACATTAAGTGTTCAATTTCAGGATCATAGAATATACACTCCATTATTGCGAGAAAAATGTATGAAAAATCTGTAAAGACATCATTTCCTAGACTAGCTTCTCAGAAGTGACAATAACACCAGGAACAGCACTGACAAATCAGACTCCCTCGGAGACTGAAAATTATAAAAATTACAGGTTAAAAAATATATAATATACAGGCAAAGCAGGAAGAAGTTCAAGATTGCTATTGTATGTTATCATTATTTTATTGTTTTCTTTTCTGCATAAGAGTAGGAGCATGATCTAATAAGAGTGGTGGGTGAAATCCTAAACAACGGTGTACATGCAGTTACACGGTATTGTTTCTATGACGCTACACCTCCAGTTCATACTTGGCCATTTCCATACCACACTGGATTTTAACCAAGGAGACGTGCTCTTAAATCCATACAGTCTCAATTTGTTAATGTTACTCAATGCAAACAGCCACACCATGCTAAGACCACTCTACAGTGTGTAGAGAAGGTGTCTTCCATCAGCAAATGTCATTAGTATGCTTGTAACATGTTTTACATTACAATGTTTAAAAGAGTATTTGCCTAAGCTATCTTCCTTGCTTCTTGGAGACATTCTTCATCAGGGCACTTTCTATTTTTTCCAGAAACACACTTCTATATTGGAGAATTTGTGATTATTCAACATTTACTTAAATACATAGCTTCAAAAGAGGGGAATTACAAATTATAAAAATGTCAATATGTTAGCAGTGATTCTTCCCAAACAATAATATCAAGTAGCTGCTTTTTATATTATATCGATAGAGTTGGGCTCCTCCTGTAAATAAAGCCCTCAGAGGTGTAGAGTGAATAATGCCGTCCCAATAGCTCTGCCACTTTTACCAGTGAGATCCCTCTGAAAAGTCCTTGACTTAGAGGATATTTTGTTGTCTATTTGCTAGTCTATGAACATTTTTGCATGTGCATAATGTGCAATCACTCTTAATTATAACAGATTTAAAACCTAGAGATGTGTAAATGGGTGAACTGGTGAGAAAATATAACAGCTGGCCAGTATAACAGTGTATTTCAGTAATCAACACAATTTCTTAATTTTTTAACCTGAGATGTTGAAAAACCATCCGTGGCGTTTTACAGTATCACAAAACCATGAATTACTTGTTTATTTTTTTAAAAAGTGCATCTATACAAAATATACACAGGAAAATGGGGAAAGAAAAGCACTCACTTTTACGGGATCCTACAAGGGTCATCAAATGTTCTTACTGAACATACATTTAAATATATCTCTGAGAGATAACACTTTGAATTGGTTTTATTTTATTTGAGAAAATCCTAGCAGAATCTATAAACCAGCCAATAAAATGTCATGATTAAGTGCATCAAATGCTGCCAAAAGTTCCAACAAAATCATGAAAGACAACATCCCTTGTTGCAATCAAAAGGTCATTATTTTCTTTCAATACAGCAGTCTCAGCATTATGATGAGGATGAAATCCTGATTGAAATTGCTCAAACGAGTCAAATTGCATCATGTGTTAATATAATTGATTACAACCTCCGACACTTTAAGCAGAGCCTAAATTAAAAAATGAATGATGGTGTTGCATTTTATCCACCAGTAATGGCGCTTTCTTCACCACTGCTGGCTCAATATAAATTCATGGTCATTTGAAGAGCTGACCCAGTGCCAAAAAAACACAAAACAACCTATTCTAGTGCCCGTCAATGACATTATAGGTGTCAGTCTCTAGGTTCAAGGCAGAGGACTAACTCTAGCTGAGAATGTGTCTCTACCTGCCTGAAAGCCACCGTCTGCTAACCTTGGACACAAACTGATGAAGAGAAGAAATGAAGCTTATAGATGAAAGAGTATTTCTTCCTGTCTACCTAGTCTCTGTGAATAACTACCATCTTAAATGTGATCATTGTTTTCATGTATTGTGTCTCAAGTCTTTGCTCTAGGAGAATGCATAAGCAGCACGTAGTAACTTCAGTGGTTCTCACTTCTTTGGCGCCTCTCACACATTAAGACGCAGGAGCTGAGCTAGTAACGTCAAGGGTATTTTTGTCCCAAGGGCATCCCAAGATGCACAGGTACAATAGGGACAGAAGGCTGAGGTGAAATTGGGAAACATATTTTAAGAATTGCAAACAATTAAGTGAAAATGATTGGTTTGTCATTTATGCGTGCATGATGATGAGAAGAAATAGGTTAAAATTGAAAATATTGTTATGTGTTAATATCAATAACAGCTGACACTTATGGAGTGAATACTTTTCCAGAATTTTTTAACAATTTACCTACATATCTGTATTAACAAATTAGAGTTTGGATAAGTCCATGAAAATATCCCCCGATCTGCAAAATAATCCTTAAGGTATAAAGAAAAATAATTACACTAACTCACTGTGATGCAAATATAAACATTAAAATTGAATTTAATTATTTTGGTTCAAGAGGCTGCTCTACAGTCTTATAATACTGCTGTGCCATATTTTCCCACGTCTTCTAAGGAGTATATTGTGAATGGCACTGGAAAATATACTTCAAATTTTATGCTACAATCCAGTATATATTATAGTACTTGCGTGCTACAAATATTCATGCATCTATCTGCACATGCTCACATAAAATGGCATTAAAATCCTACACGATAAACCCCTAAGTGCCATTACATGGGTATGTCAGTATTATGTAAATGCATGTCAAATGGATTCACTCATAACTAGATAAACATTTTAAAGTTTTCATAAGAAATAAACTAAAGGATATATATTGCCTTTGGATTAGATTGTCTATTACTATTTGATGTAAAAGTGTCTCTCAATAGCATTCAGTAATATTGAAAAAAGTGTTTTGGTCACACCAAATGTGAAGCATGATAAGAAAGAAACTATAAAATACTTTGAATATAAGTAACAACACAAGGATTTACATAAAATCATCTCCAAGTTTTATTAAGTATATCAGCTGTCTCATCAACTGATTTTTGAAGTGGCAGAATGACCTAGCAAATCACATCTAATGACAAAGAGGGAATGTAATTATAATCCAACCTAGGACGAAAGCTAATAACTGACAAATGAAGAGAAAGCATTAAAGTTATGTTAAAAGGTGAATTAATAACCTTGAATGAAATAATAACACTCTAATGACTAAATTTCACTGACAGCTTTGCAAATTCTCAAGTCAATCACTTTTAAATCAAGTGTCCAACATCCCAGGACTGATTAAGACATGCTACCTTCCTTTTTTTATGTAACTTCAATCCTTCTATGGTTATTTTACTTTTAGTTTCTCTCCCACATTGATTACAGATTCTGCTTTCTGATTTTTATTCATGTTTCATGACTCTGATTTCTCATTTAGTCACCTGGTAAGTCACAAAAATGCTTTGTTTAGGAGACCACTGAACTTAGCAGGGTAATTAATGGACATTGAATTAGAAGGCTTGTGGTTGAATTTTTATTTGACCATTTATTAGAAGAGTAGTATTGAAATTGAGCTCGTGCATAGCTTATTTCCCCACTATGCAGAAAATTTTAAAATAACTCCATCTGAAGATTCCTTATAAGGAACAAATGTGTTAATTTGAAAAACTCCTTCAATTGTGCTGATGTACAATATTACTCTCAGTGGTAACAACACTTAAGGCCACAATTAAAATAACTACATAAACCATGGGTTTGGGGAGGTATAAGGAAACACAGAATATCAGAAAAAAATTTTTTTTTTTGTTTTGTTTTACTAAGATGAAGAACTCTCAGCTACAGATTAGTGTATTCGGCTTCTCACAAATATTAAATTTACAGATTTGGAGAAGTCTCTTGGTTTGTGCCTCTATAAAAGAAGAGCCCTCTGGATATGTACTTATAAGAATGAAAGGAATGAGATCTGTTTTCAAATAGCATGGTACTACTTTAGAATATCATATAAAATAAAGATCAAATATCAAATAAAAAGACAAATTTTCTACTTTGTCTTTGACTATGTAACAATGGAGAAGGCACTAGTTCATTTTCCTCCACTGATAAAATAAATGGGACGAGATTTAAAATGTCCTAGGCTCGGTGACTCAGCTGCATAGCAAGGTCCCTGGCCTGAACCATGCAAGGCTTAAAACTGTGGCCAAGTGATACCAATTATTCTAATCCTGGTAAACCTGGTAGTCTTTTGACCTTGCAATGGTTTCATGGCTTAAACTTTCGGTTAAAATAAAGACACAATACTACCGATTTCATAAATACTGCCTGTTTCATAGACTTCCAGTATCAACTGTTACAATTATAAAACTTCATTGCACATATAAAGCACACAAAGTCATGTGTTATTATTTATTGTTACGGTCTGTATTATTAGCTGACACAGAAGCAAGATCTCTTATTACTTTATAATAATCAAATCTTACAGACTGTCTTTAATCACTCCTCCCAGAAGAACTACGCTGCAATCATGTCAAACTATCTTTTTGCTTGTTAGTTTGCTTTATGGATTCTCTGATCTTTTCTTTATGTGGTATTAAATATGGTTAGTCTCTTACAAGATCATGGGAAAAATGTCTTACTTTCTGAAGCATCTTTGGGTCATTTTTAAAACTAAGTCAAGTACACATCTGTCTTCCAGCCGCTTATTGTATTCACTTCCATAAAGACATTTCCCAAATTATAATACCACGCATTATGCACACACACAGACACACACATATATGCAGTGTTCATATATATGTTGAACTTCACATTTAAGTAAATTAAAAAATAAATTAAACTATTACAATTCTCTTTCACTTGATATGCTTTTGCATAATTCAAAACTACAAGTACAACTGGTATTATATGGATGAGATTTTCAACATCAATTCTCTAAAATATGATAAAATATGATTTTACTGTAATTCTGCATTGAGTAATTGCTGAAGCAATATTATTATACAATAGGGCATTTGTGTCCTAATTTTAAAGCAAACAGTTACTTGATCTATTTAATAAAATGTTCCAAATTAATTAATAAAATAAAATATTAACGCCATATACCAGGCAAAATATTACATTGATAAATGTATAAAAATTGTAGTCTAAAATTGTCATGTGAACAAGTATTCATTGTATAAATATATTCTTTTTTTGTGTTTCTACTTGTAAATATTCATATATCTAAATGTGTTTGTGTACGTGTGCAGAAAGAGGGAAAAGTAGGGAGAAAGAAGAGGAAAAAAAAAAAATGCCAAGGAGTTTGCACAACATAATAAGCAGTACAAGAGTGCCACCTCCTGGACCTAGCACACATGAGGATGTTTGTAAGAAGGAACTCGGCTTCCAAAAAGATTGTGTAAGTAGTGATATTTCTTGGTAGTATTCCAGATATTTTGGTGTTCATATTTAAGTTGTGTTTTTGATGTTCCTTTTAAAATTGCTTATAACCCATATACATATACAAAGATTTTCCAGATAATATGGATTTTAAAATGTATTCAAGATCTAAAATGTATCTATCAGCGATGTTAACAAAACCAAGCCAGAATTGGACACTGTGATGAAAACATAAATATATATTTCTTGGGGGCGGTGCTGGGGATCGAATTCAGGACCTGAAACTTGCGAGGCAGGGACTCCACCACTGAGCTAAATGCCCAACCCTGAAAACACATATTTAATAAGAATCAATTTTATTCATTTTCTAAGTTTAACAATTAATTAGGAAGAAGTACAACTTTCCACAATCTTGTGCAAAATATAGTGGCAAAATATTTTTCTAGTAGATCTAACTGGTCTGATATTCTGAATCTGTACTTAGACTTCCCATAAAAAGTAGTGAAATTAACAAGAAAATTTGAAATATTAACAATACACAAAACAACAAAATTTCTACAATATTAGGAATGATCATATACATGAAGTACATTAATCTTGGTTTTTCAGTTGTAGACTATAATTTTCTCCTTTCATATCAGACTTTTAATCAGGAATCGGAATTATGAAATTCTCCACCTAAGATCTCATATATCATAATCAAAACTTGATCAAAAGTTCAACAGTGTTCTAATTCACGTAGAATTACTAATTCACGTAGATGAATTAGTGCAATAAAATTGTTTAACTTTTTCTGTTAAAGAACAGTCAGAACCTTGAGAGTGGACATAATCGGTTAGGGTTTTAGAAAAAATTGCCATCTTTCTTTTCCTTTTCCCTTTCCTGTGATTTTGTGTATGGAAATTTGGGGTACATAAAAATTTCTCTGAGCCTATAAACATTGTGCCCTAATAGAATTGTTTTATTTTGCATATGAATAAAATGAACTTTGCATATAAACATATCAGCTATCCCTAAGAAACTTAAATATATCCAGCGATATATTACTTTCGGAAGTAGACAATAGTTTATAGCAAAATGTGAATGTTTTTAGCCTCTGTAATATTAATGCTAATTTTATGAAACCTATTTTCTAAAGTTCTTTCAAGCAACTCCTAGTTCATGTTTCTCTGGAGGAGATTTGGGAGTTCAAGGATCATGATACCTCTCCATTATTTTTATACGACTGTGAAAAGACTTTATGTTAAACATGGAATAATATCCATGTCCAGATTTTTTGTCCTTTAAATATTATTCAGTCACCCAAACTTCGTAAATGATGATTTCTCAAGTATATTCAACTAAAGGAAATATGAAGTGTACTGAAACAAAATGAAAAAGTGTATGAGACAATTCCTTATAATGGAAAAGAATTTTAAATGCTTATGACTTAGAGATTTTTATGTACTACAGATACTCAGAGTACTGTGAAAAACAATTCTCCTGCCCTATTACTATAGCAGCAGGGAGATATTTTGAGGCTCTTGCACTAGTTTCTGTCCTAACAGCACCCAGTGACATCAGTATCTGTCCCAAATATAAGATGACTAAATTTATGTATTAGGGCTTTATAGCTATGTAAAGCTTTTTGCTTTTACATACATATATACATATATAGAGATAGATAGATTTCTTTTACATATATGTATATAAAATTACATATATATAAATTTCGTAAAGCCTAATAAGAAACTTAAAACTTCTTGGAGCCTAATAACAAACTTCAAAAAAATATGTGGTGTGCTCACTTTAGATTTACATGTAATTACCAAGAAAATCAGCAAGAATTAAATATACAAGAAAAAAAGGCTGACATGTCAGAAGTTGCACAACAGTATAGCTAACGTGTTATGGGTTGCAAAGTCAGAATAAGATCTGTATATCTTTTACATCGGAAATAATCATTCTCACATAAAGAATTCTTTTATTGATTCCACTAAAGACTTATGTTTGGTAGAGAATAATAATTTCTTCCTAGTGGAAGAGAAAGTCCAGCATGTAAACTTGGTGAAAGGATCAAAGCCAGGAGGATGAGGAAGGGAACTTGTGAATGCAACCTGACATAATTTATGTGTTACCATTATTTTAGAACTTTCATAATCCTACCAACATTTTGAAGATTTGGCACTATGCTAGAAGCACTGCTAAGTAAATAAAAGAATAGCAATATGGTAGTGTGCTCAAAGTTCTAAAAGTCAAATACTAGGAAGCTGGTAAATTTGTACCAAAATTCTATATGAAAAATATTTGTTCCAGTTAAATGTGATGACGTTTTATTGCTTGAAATACATGGCGGCTTGTTTGCTTTCGGAATGGCAGGGAAATCGCCATAGCAACCAGGATTCGATGGCTCCATAAAACAATGCCTGCCAGAAGCAGAAGAGGAGGAAATGACAGATACTGACAAACAATCCAAGTGACTGATCAATGGCACACGAGAAAGATTCCCTGGAGAATTTAAATTGACTGCAGGGTTCAAAATCCTGTGGGCAGTATTGAACAAGGAAATATGGTTTTAGTTATCTTTATTATAAGTCTTTATGACCTAGGAAACATTAGCAAGTTAAAACTATGAAGCATTTGTAAAGGTTATGCTAGTCTTTTAAAGGGATCAGTTTTCTAGAATATAATCTCAGTTTCCGAAGCTGGAATAATAATGGTAGAGGGCAAGGCAACATATGAAAGTTCTCTTTGCACTGGGCTTGTTGTCACTGGAGAAATGAAGAAAATGCCTCTAATGGAGACTAAGGTCAGAGACAGAAATACACAGCTGAAACCATCATCCTTCCTGGGTGCTCATAAATTTACAGCTAATCTCCAAAGAAAGTGAGGTCAGATCCCTGACTCCAAATTCCCAGGAAATCAATGACAGATACAATGGGAATACTCTAGGCAGAGAGAAGGAGAGAGAGAGAGAGAGAGAGAGAGAGAGAGAGAGAGAGAGAGAGAGATATTAAACATTTTCCTTAAAAATCTGCATGCTTTTGCCATCTAGAAATTAAATCATATCTGAATATGGATTTTTGATGCTTTGACCAGAAAGGAGAAAAATATCAAGGGACTTGCTTTTGTACATTTTTAGATAATTTATATCCTTAACAATCTTAGGGGCAGTAAAGAAATTACAGCTTTGCTTAAGTAAATTAAAAAAAAAAATGAATGGTGAACATGTTTTAAATTCTCTGGGTCTCATTGGGCTTTGCAGTACAAATATAAAACTTATACATTTCATGATTGATGGATATTTATATGCTCCTCTCACCATAAGAAAGGAAGAAAATGAAGAAAGAGCCAAAATCGTGATGAAATATCTGACATAAATCACTGTTAAGGAAGAAGAAAGATTTATTTTGGCTCACAGTTTCAGCGGTTTTAGTCTGCTGTTGTCAGCTCAGTATCTTCTGAGTCTTTGGTGAGGCAGAATATCATGGCAGACAAGGGTGATAGAGGAACACTGCTTACCTCATGGCAGGCAAGAGAAATGGAAGGAGCCAGAGAGGAAGGGGTCAGGGACAATATATAGTCACCAACATCACAGCTCCATGACCCACTCCCTTCAAATAGGCCCCGTCTCCTAATTCCATTATCTCTCAATAATGCTATCAAACGACTAATCCACTGGTGAAACCCGAGCCCGTATGATACAATATGACACTTCCCAAAAGCCTGCCAACAGCTAAGCCTTCAATACAATGAGCATTTTGGAGTGATGTTTTGGACCCCAACCATAACAAACCAGAAAACAATAACATAGCAATAAAAGGAAATCTTATAACTTCCACTACTCCAAGGAAAAGCTCAGTCCTCCTGTTCTGGAATTCTTGTGTGTGCTTGTCCCAAGCTAACTTCCTCTTAATCCAGGGTTCTTTAACGATTTTTTTTAGCAGCATTACACGTATAGAACATAATTATATCAGCTGAGTTTTTCTGTTGTTATAACAGAATACGTGAAATTGGCTAATAAGGAACAGGAAATTAGTTTGTGGTTCTGGAGGCTGGAACATAAAGCATGCTACATAAAGCATGCAAATCTGGGAGAGCCTTGTACTGCATCACGATATGGTACTAACAAACAGACAATAACAACATCAAAACAGAAGACCCAGGGGGTGCCTGTAAAGACACAAAGAACAACAGGTGATCTCACTTTATAACAGGTTGCTTTCTCTCTAATCCATCCGGGTTTTTCAGCCCAGCATCAGCGTGAATTCTTCCTGAGGGTAGTTGCATCATAACCTGAACACCTCTACAGGTCTCAATGCCATTGCATTGGGGACCAAGCTTCCACATGATTTGTGGGGGAACAAGTCACAGCAAATATGACATGTAACAGAGATACTCTGGGGAGGAATTGGAGAAACGTACACAAAACTTGATTTTTAAAATAATTATATTTATTATCATATAGATTGTATTTATTTGTTGATAAAATATTTTAATTAGAGCAAGATAAAAAATATGAAATATTGATCCATATATATCCCAAGTTTTGTAATTAAAAGGATATAGTTAGTTTTGATTCAACCTATGGAATGATAATCTTTTCAAGTTATTCAGTCACATAAAATGACAAATATTTACCCCAAAATCATCTTTAAGGAGAGCAAAATGTAAACCTGGACTACATCGAGGTAGTCTCCAGGTAGTTTCAGTTCTTTTACTAGCATGTTTGTAATGTAAACATTTGGTAGTCTCTAATTTCCAGTATGGGGGTGTTTTTAATATCATCCATTGCTTCAACTAGCAATAGAAAAAGGAAGGGTTTATACTCAAACCCTTTTAACTTCACTGTAAAATATACGCTATCTGTATCATGGAATACAATCAGTCAAATTTGTATTTCTCTCTGGGGTAAAAAGAGAAAACTGTACTTAGGTATCCGCTGTCCTAAAAGACATATTTTGTTTTGGTCATTCTTCTACTTCCTTAGAGTATATTGTCAAATAGCATTACTCTATTTTGTTGGAAAAATGAGTTAAGAATGAGAGAATTTCTTTAACCACCATTGTGAGGATACTTTCTTGCTCCTGATGTGGCTTCTACAGATCTTCTGAAATGAGTGAGATGATCAGAAAATCACATCAATCAAACAATGCTCAAAATGTTCCTTTATTACTGCCTCCAGAAAATCAATGACTTAGAGGATAAAGTTAATGATCTTGAGTGGATAGCATCCATTGAAGAATGTTTTTTATGTGTCATTTCTCACCTCGAAATATACCCAGCTATCTAGTCCAGCATTTGATTTATTACCCTTAGAAACTGAAAGAGGCATAGAAAACAAACACAGGAAAACAGAACCCACCCTCTCTGATTTAATGAGTGTTTGGTGAAGTAACTGAACAAATTCATTAGGCCATGAAAGAAGATAGTACATATGGAATGTATATTTTAAATTAAAATCAATGCATCAATGATAATTATCTAATTAGAAGTCTTTGCTGAGTACTGTTCTCAGAATATATCTATTTTCAGTTTCCTACATTTGAAAGGAAATAGAAATTAAAGACAACCAAAAAATTATTCTTAATATAGAATCCTTCCATATAATTTACTTTACTCTCCCTCTGTCTCTGAATCTTTTAAAGTTCATTTTATTAAACCAATTTGATAGAAATTTCTTTTTAATGATTCGCTTTGAGGGAGTATCTCCAAAGTATCACACTTAGTGCCCAGAGTACAAAATAAATCTATTTTTCCTGTGCTCTAGCATCCTCCCTTTGCATGTTGTTGAATCACATCACACAAATGAGACACATGCTAAAAATAGCATGCAATCAAAGGAATAGCACAATTCATTCTTGGTAAGTATTAAAATACAGCAAATAATTCAAATGTTGTGGCTATCAGGGAGAATGTGAAACATTGGTTAATATGTTATGTCTGTTACGTAGAAGTAAATTATGAACAATTCTCCTATACTGTCTTGTGAGCAGTTAAACAATGTGCAAAGAAAATGAATTTCAAAATACATTCTCAGTAAGCCTCTTTCTCTTACAGTGGAATTAAAGTCTCACAAATAGATTTTCTTCCCTCTCTCAAAAAAATGTGCTTTCAAAAAGAAGTCCCGCACTCCTCTCTTTATTCAGCTAAGTCGCAGCTATGATGGCACGTTCATATGCTTAATATTTTCTTCTCCAGCTGTAGTCATTTGAGTAGTTTTCAGTAGTAATTAGACTAAAATCTTTTTTTAGCTTCTGCAGAGTTGGTTAGCCCAACTTCAGTCAGACTTGTGTCCCTCCATTTATGACATCCCAGCCGGGCAATATGACACATGAGATTATTTTAGCACCAGTATAATTTATACAGTATTTAGATTATAAGTCAAGTCTCTAAAAGTAAATGCAAACAGATACTATTTTTTAACCTAAGCAAACATTTCCTTAAAGTATATTATGTAAAATATATTATTTATTAATATATATATATAATTTATTACATAAAATTGAAATGCTCACAAGCTATGCATACGGCAATCATGTTTTAAGGTGTAATTCAGGGGCTCAGATAGATATTACAGTGGTATCTAATAGAGACACACACATGCAGACATTTCATTCCAGTATAATGATTCTAGGTGTCTGGTTGATGGTGAGTAGGAGATGTTGGAATTTTGCACTCTTTAAAAGTCTCAGATGTTCATCTCCTACTGAGAAATGCCTGCCTACACTTGTCAGCTACAGACTATTGGAGAAACATACCTGCTTCAAGGAAATTAACAGAATAACAAATGTAGACAAAATAGCAAAGTAATTTTCATATTCATAAAAACTAAGAAGCTATTTCACTGTGGCACAATTTAGAATCTAAAATATAAGTACAAAAATTTCTACTACCAAAACTCTTCTATCAAGTGATTAATTGGGGCACCATCATGATATTGCCAGAGGAAGATGAGAGTTCCCCTCAGATTCTAATAGCCAAAACATGTTTATTCTTGATAAACTGTCTTGACCTCGCTTCCTTCTTACTAACTGAGTTATTCGTGTATGTATTTGTTTATCCATATGCTTCTGGTATGATTGCTACATTGATAGGGATTCTCAGTGTGAGGGGGAAGACTAGCCTGGTCTTTCTCCAGTTTCACAGGAATGAGTCATACATATTCTCCCACTTTTTGCCGTTGGAAAATGTCCTCAAAATTTGTCAGTTATTATTTTTGTTGCTATTTCCTTAGACTCCATCATTTTATATTTATTTCTTAAATCTCTCTAGTCGATAGCCTTCTGATTGTTTTCACAGCATGCATATTTTTGACCTGTTCTATTGCAATAAAAAAGACCACCTCTCTTTCCATGAGGTAGCACCACTTGACTTGAATTCACGTTATATATTTTCCCTAATTTGTTCCTTCAGATGTAAGATGAATTTTTAAAATATTAGCTTACTCACTTTCTAACATATTAAAGATGAATCTTGTTTCTTGAATTTAAATAGTTTCGTCTCATTTAAAAATCTGACTTTCTTAAAGAGGTAGAGTTTTCATACTGATCACTTTCTTCCATGAATTGTTATTGTATCCATTTGTAATTCCCAAACTTTGTCTGTTGTTAATATAACAGACTATGGGGTGTTTTTAACTGCTACTTGCCACTACTTCTGAGCAAAATTATTCCTTGAATAAGAGAGTTTCCAGCACAGACTGTTTAACAGCCAGCCCATTAGCCATATTTTCATTGATTTTTCCTTCCCCTTCAGTAAGTTAATTCCAATACTGTAAAAGCCCATTATCTTTATTCACTGAGGTAGTCAAATATAGAACTGATTTTTATTTTAAACTCAGCAGCTCCAAAATATATAACTGTAATCAAACATTATTTTACAACCATCCAAATCCAAGTTGAAAGCTTGAGCAAAATTGCTGGTAGACCATATTATTTCAGAGAAGTTCATTCTGTAATGGTCTCTTTTGTGATCCTGAAAATTATTCCAAATAGAATAAAGAAGGGGAAGTTTTATAATACTCAGTTTAATATTGACTAAAGAACCTGGATCCAACAGTTTAAATAACTCTCACATATGAGCTGTGTTTTATTAACTGACTTCATAGTTCATATTTACCCATATAAATTTTATTTTTTTTACAATTTGAAGTCCAAAACAAAACTTTGAGGGCCTCCAACTGAAGTCCTAGACACTTTTATGATAAACCTCATCTGTAGGAAAAGTCTAACACATTTGCACCAACATTTCCAAGTTGAATTCCAAATACAAAGAAAATCTCATTCAGTCATTCATGCAAGTATGATTTCATTTATTGACATATCCCTTCTACAAATGTCTTCTAAAATAGGACTGTGTTGAAGTGTTCTGCACAAATGGACCCTATTATGAAATATTAATAACATGGTCCTTATCTTGAAAAACTAACAGTATAGTGAGATGATATTTAATGGACACTCAAACAAATAATTTTCTAAAATTACGTTAAGCACTGAAAGAAAAGCCCAGAATACAGATTTGGGATTAATCTGACAAGAATTTCAAGTTTATTAATGTTTCTATTTATTAAAATTATACCAGAATGTGCCAAAAAATTCAAACTTATTCTCTAAACTTAACTGACTTTATATTTTGAGTAAGTCTCCATTCTTCATGGTAATAAGTTTATAGTGAAAATACGGTACAATATAGATGGCAAAATAAACTATTGAGAAATCATGCTGCATTTTCATGGCAGTCAGAAGAAGTTAGTGGAAAAATTGGAATGAACAGTTGGGTGAACAATATTTAACATAATTCTAAGTCATTACGTAAACACTGGGGAGATCCAAATTAAAATATTTTAATAATAAATTCATCAAAAATCATAAAATTTATTAAACATTAGTTACTTATGGCACATTTGAACTAAGAGTAGATCAGTCAAACTCTGTAATTTACATTTAAATCCATGACCCCTAAGTACATAGAACAATATGTGATAAAATAATAAAAGGAAGGAAATATATTCAATTCTACCTGGAAAATTTGCTTTCCCCATTCTCCGAGTTGGTAGCTTGATACAACATTTACATGCCAAATACTTTTTTGAACGTGATAAATTACTAATGCATATTCAAAATGGAAATGATGAAGCAAGGTGTACCTTTCAGCCAAAACTAACATTCTGTCCGGATGTCAGGCTGGATATAAGCTTTTAAAGCCTGACTTAGAGTTTGACACTAATTTCCTTCAATGCCAAACTAAGTAGGACTTAAGAAGTGTAAAATGACCAAAAACAGCTAAGCATTGTATTCTTTTCTTCAATCATGTACAAATCATTCTTTCCAGAGCTGAAGTCTATTCATTATTGATTTGGTCAGTTCCTTTATGAAGTGAAATGTCTTTCCCTCACCTTCCCACTTGTATAAGATTTCCTATTACACCAGCTATATTTATAGGTGAAGAAACTGTTCTAGTGAGGCTAAATGATGTAAACTAAGAGTGTTAGATTTAGTTCTAGGACCTGAATGCATCACACTATACGAGGGGGCTTCTATCTCTTAAGAAGATTTTGGAAATTGAGAGCTACAGAAAATATTTTTCACCTGTCTATTGCATACATATTTTACTAAATGTAAATCCAATGTGAATGAATGTAAATGTGTTTAGTGTTTCTGATATTACAAGAACCTTGCTCATTTTAAAACTGTTTCTCTATGAGGTCTGAAATATGATACATAATCGAATAGAACATAGCCTGAATTCTCCACTATAGCTAATTTCCTTCCCTGTCAAAAAATACCCTATAAATAGTTTGCATGAAACTAATATGTTGTAAGTGATATTTGTTTATCTACTAAATGTGGGAAATAATTACTGCACCATTTGTGAATGAGTATATTGAATTGTGTTAAAATTTATTCAACATTTCTTGTATATCTGTGTATTACAGAGTCAGAAAAACAAAAAGTTTATTTCCTGTATTTTGTTGCAGTTAATTTGTGTTTCTGGTTTGGCAAACCAGGCGCCTTTATTTAAGATTTGAAAATCGACTGAAATTGAAGTGACATTACTATTGCTTGTACTATTTGTATTATTTATGTGGCAAATCTAGCCACAGAGGACTTTTCTCCTAGTACCGTTTCAGAAGGTGCCCCCCACAGTTTTCAGGAAACCAGGAGGCTGAATACAGCATGTGTATTGTTCACATGCGTGTTGGCAGGCAGGATTTGGTTTTGGAGCCAGTGACAATGAGCTGTTTTCTGTCTGCAGTCTTTCTGCTGATTGGTAGTCAGTTGTGCTTCTGGAACTGTTACAAAATAAGGCTTGCAAGTAATTTTTTGGTGGTACTGGGAATTGAACCCAAGACCTTTGCACAGAGCTACATCCCCAACCCATTTTTGCCCTTATTTTTTTTTATTTTGAAGCAGCACATTGCTAAGTCACTAACTTGCCCAGATTGGACATGAATTAGCAATCCTTCTGCCTCAGCCTTCCCAAGTTGTGGGATTACAGGAATTATCCTTAAAAATCACTCACATACATTTACTGAATGAAACCAACAACTTCAGTAATCTTATTTGATTTCCACACTTCAAAATTGTGGACCTTATTAGTCCAGACTGGACTTGTGACAGTAGGAAGTCACAGCTAATTACCAATTTATATGCTTGACTCAGATACAAAGATGAAATCTCTTGAAAGGAAGGGAAATTAGGTACTTGAGGGTAATGTAAAGACCTTCTGATAATGTCTGTAATTCATTCTGTTAGTGTTCTTTCGAATTAACCTGCTACCATTTACCAGATCACAAAGATATGTTTTGATTTCCACCTTGATAATTTTTTCCTTTGAGCTATTCATTGTTTGGAGGTGTGTTGCTTATTTTCCATATAATTTTGAATTTTCCAACGTTTCTACCTCCAATGATTACTAGTTTCATACCAGTATTGTTGAAAAGAAAATATTTGATATGACTCCAACCTTCATAAATTTGTTAGGGCTTTTTTGTGTCCTAAGATGTTCCCTGTCTTGGGGGTGTATGGTGTGTGCCTGAAAAGAATGTGTACTCTGCTTCAGTTGGATTGAACTCTCTACACTGTCAGATCCATTCAGTTCATAGTATTACTCCAGTCTGTTGTTTCCTTACTTATTGTTTTTATCTAGATAATTTATTCTTTGTCGAATATGAGATATTAATAGCCTTCCTAATATTATTTACTGTACACTTTTCCTTTAAATTCTGCTACTATTTGCATTATATATTTAGGTGTCCCAATGTTGATTGCATATATATTTATGTGTATACATTTACAATTGTTATATCTTTGTAAACTGACTTTATTCCCTGATTATTTGTAAGTGTTGCATCCTTGCATTGGTGCCCCCATATTTAAAAATGTAGACAGTTCTTACTGACTCCAGCTTTACTGAATGTGTTAGGTACAGAAAGCCATTTGAGGTCAGTCTGTTCAAGTCATGTGGGCTGGCTTTCTGCCACCTTCCAAGGGTAGGATTGATTTTGTCATCTATAGGTGGGCTGGCCAGGTGCTTGAGGGGCAAGTGAGTGGGTCTGACACCTATGTCCAAAGGACCAAACCTGTTATCTGAATCCATAGATTTGAGTATGGAGCCTGGATCTTCTGGGATGGTGCTTGCACTTCAGTCTGTGCAGACGGGCCTAGACTAACATACAGTCCACTGGGGTGGACATGTTAACCTGGCCCCTAGGGTCAGCTCAGAGTGCAGCACTGTGAGAGTCCCATGGACAGGATCGAAGGGCTGACTCAAAGCCTGCAGTGATGAGAGCAGACCTCCTGCCAAAGTGACCTTTGAGCTGCAGTCATCAAGACTAGGCTGTTACTAGCATTATGCTGGTGCCAGAATCCGGGGATGGTTGTGTCCTGAGTCCTTATTGTCCTGTCTAATGCCAGAGATCTTTGAATGGGCCTGGGGAACTTGATTCCAAAAGGTCTAGCCATTCCCCTAAATCCATAAGACCTGGCCAGACGCTGTGGTAAACCTGAAATCTAAATACTCAGGGTGGTCCTGGGATCAACATGACACCAGGGCCTACTGAGGAAGGCTTGCACTTTGGGTCCACTGGATCCTAAAGCTGAAGTTACTGGTCTGCTTCTGGGGCTGGTCTGTAGCCTGGAGCAACTGTGTTTCCTCAGGGGCAGGGTAGGCTTGGAGGGCGATTCTGTGGTGGGCAGCTTGGTGCTAAGGAGGCCCAGAAGCCTGGGGCAGCAGGCACTGGCCTAGGGGCTGGGATCGTGGGGAACAGCCTTGTGCCGAGTTTTATTGTGATGATCCTTGTATTGTGGTGTGGCAGTCTGGTGCTTACCTCACCCTCTTTTCCCCAAGTGGAAGGCATCTTTATTCACACTGTGCTGCCCAGGTATGAGAAGAGTGAGCTGAGTAATGTGAAATTGACTTTATTAAATTTTCAATGTGTTTTTTCTTCTTTCTGTGCTATACTCAGGTGTTGTAATGTTGCTTTTGGATTCCTTAGGTCTTTTGATGCTATTTTAGTATAAGGATAGTTCTTTGAATCAGTTTTTGTTACCCCTTCCTTCCTTTTTCTTTCCTTCCTTCCTTCCTTCCTTCCTCCTTTTTCTTATTTTCCATCCAATTTTTCTTTCATTCTTTTTGTCTCCCTTTCCTCCCTTTGTTTCTCCATTCTCTCCTATTTCTTTTTTATTTGTTTCATTTTTCATGATTTTTTATGATGTAAAATTTATCTAAATGGGCGATGTTATCTCAGGAAAATATTTTAATATTTTGCCACTAAGAATAGAGTATAATAATTAATAGAGGGGCTGGAGATTTAGCGCAGTGATTAGAGTGCTTGCCTTGCAAGCACAAGGCCCTGAGTTCGATCCCTGGCACCACAAAA